>JARYZH020000546.1:0-134102 GCA_030021035.2 Notholithocarpus densiflorus
GAGCAAGCCCACCCCTGGGAAAAAAAGCCCAACATCAATCCTAAACAAAACCAACCCCAACCAGATTTTTAAATCAAAATAATTATTAACTAAATACCCAACCGGCCCAACCCAAATGGATTCTCAAAAAAAAAAAAAAAAAAAAAAAAAAACCAACCAAAACCCAATACGAATGCGCGTCCGCCGATTCATCAATCATCAAATGGTAAAGCTAAAGCAAAAACTAAAATAAAAAACCTAACCTAAAGAAAAAAACCTCATCAATGACAACGCCTCTGCCTAAAACCTCATCATCAAGCACATCGGCGCGACGCAGCGACGGCGCCTACGCTTGAAACTCGAGCAACAGAGCACATTGATCATCGCATTGGGCCTCAAACTCGAGCAACAGAGCACATCAGGCATCGGAGATCGGAGATCGGTCCGATCGGATTAGAGCTTGCGACGCCGACACTTGGCCTCGAGTCCTTCCTTGCCTCGACGTGCTGTCGCGGCCCGCGGCTCCGCCCCTCAGGCCTCCCTCAAGGTATTTTACAAATTATCATGCAACGATTTCAAAATATGAAAACTCATAGAAGACAATTGTAAACTTTATGTATTTGCGTGTTTTTTTATTGTTATTGTTGTCAATATATGAATTTCTCTTTTTATTAGATTATGTAATTTATGCTTCTTAAGGAATACCCTGAGAAAAATTCTTAAAGCCGCCACTGAGTATAAATCAACTTATTTAATGTCATTAGTCATTACCCAATCCCAATGTCAATCCCACAAATAAAGTACGACGTTACTGTCTCAAGTCCTAACCTTTGTTACTTTTGCATCATGGTACAAGAGCACTAGCATTAGGGGTGTAAACACCCCCAGTTACTATTTTACAACGCAAAAGAGCAAAAACTCACTTCATCTGGGTTTGTATACCTAAAAAAATTTGCAACCTATGAATAGTAAGGTGTTAAAGAAAAAGATAATATTTAATCTCATGGTTGTGTGTGAAGTGAAAAAGATAGTGAGTGGAAAGAGAGAGATAAGAATACTTTTTATTATTTTATTAGGTAGTTTATATTATTTTATTGAGTTGTATGTAAAAATAAAAACTATGATGTAAGGTGAGTTGTAAAATGAGTTAGTAAAATAGATAAAATAGTGTTTGAGGATGCAAAAAAAAATAGGATTTTTTTTTTTGCATCCTCAATTGCTAGTTCTCTAAAAGCATTAGTATTGGTGGTACTAAAAAGCTATACTGCTATTTTTAGCACCACCAAATACAAATATATGGTTACATTGGTAGAGCGAAAGCCAAATAATTTGACTCCACAACTACAATGCACAGCCAAAAGTGGCTATGCAATGTAACTAGGTAAAAAAAATTATTAAATTGCGTGTTCACACTGCTTTATATTAAATATATTATTTTATTGAACACTGCTTTGTAGTGAATATATTATTTTAAGAATATGAACAATTATACTCAATCAATTCTAATACCCATATATAAATCGAACTAAATTGAGAGCTTATTAAGATGTTATTATGTGTGATAGGATGTATTAAATTTTAAGTAAAATGCTGATGTGACAATCTCTTATTAGATGGTGTAAAACATGAGTTTTACAGTCCATCCTTACCAAATTTGGACTCATATAAAAAACCTTTGAAGTAGTGTATTTAGCGTTCAAGTAATAATCTTGAGTGGCATTAGAGCATTAGCATTCGGGTATTTTAAAAAAAAACATTTATTTTACACTCTAAAAATCTATTTTATTTATTTTAACATACCATTTTACAGCTCATCCAACGTCTCATCTTTTATTTTACACATTCAAATAATATAAACTATTCAATAAAATAATATAAAACCAACCCATCTCTCTCTCTCTCTCTCTCTCTCTCTCTCTCTCTCTCTCTCACACACAACCAATCACCACCTAAATCTAAACCCATAACAATCCATCCACTGCCCACCACCCATTACTCAAACTCATACCCTGATCAACCCATCTACCGCCCACCATTGAAACCCAAATCAACCCAACCACCGAATCTCAGCCACCACCACCATGCCATAATCAACAACAACAATCAAAACCCATTAAGTCAACAACCACCAAAATCAAAACCCAAACCATATAACACAACCACTGTAAATAGCACAAAACCACCATTGAATCAACACCCAGCAACTAGCAGATCGGTGGAGACCAAACCAAAACCCATAACCTCGATCTTTGCTAGTCTTTGTTCTGTCAATGTTGAGGCTCAACCACAAACATGCATATTAGAGAGAGAAAAGAGGGATAGGAGAGAGAGTCAAATGAGGAAAGGGGACAAAGTTGATGGAGAAAGAGAGAGAGAAAGAGAAAATAAAAAATGAATTAAAAACAATAGAAGTTGCTACAATAACTTCTATAAGTAAGAATTATTGTAGCAAGTGTCTACTTTTTTATTTTTTAAGAATAGAAACTCAAATGTTGCTTGTTTTTTGTTTTTTTATTTTTTAGGAGTTAAAATAGAAATTTGGGTGTTAAATAGACCGCCATCTTAAATAAATCTTCACATTGTGATATGAAGGAGATATTTTTGAACTACTTTAGAGGAAAGCTTTGTCAAGCCCAAAATGTCACTTAAATAGCAAAGAGTTCTTCAACCATCACAATTTTTGTGCCGAAAATGTGGTACTGCATGTTACTTTTATATAAGTCCATCATTTTTTCTTCTATTACTCATAATCAGCGACCACAAAATTGTAGTAAAGGTTGTGGCAAAGTGGTGCGGGATGCAGAAGCAACAAGAAGTAGAACATGTCTACTTCTAGAAAACAAGAAACAAAACACGTTTGCTTCGAAAAATAACCTCGAATTTACAAAGGTTCCTCGAATCTACAAGGGTTCCTTGATAAGGAGAAAAGGTTTGGAATCCATTAGAAAATAGAAAGGCAAAATCTGAATTTTATTGATTGAATAATAGTTTTTTTTTTACAAACTTAGGGGCCTATTGAAACTTTCCTCTTCAATTTCATTGACTTCAAGATCTTTCTCTATTATAGGATTTTCATTATTCTCCTCCACAATAATCTTGACTTTAGAATATTCTTCCATAACAAGACCTTCATTAATTTCCTCATAAATCTCTATATTTCATTCTTTGACTTCTAAATAATCTTTAAGAACAATATTTTCTTCAACGTGCAATTCTTCCTTTAATGGTGGAATATATGGCTCTTCAAAATAATTTAAGTTTGAACTTCTTGGCCAATAATAATCTTGTTTTGTATACAACAAGATTTCATCACAATCTATAGGGTAAAAGTTGATAGCAAACATCTTTTTCATCTTTGGCCATGAACGAATTATGTCTTCACCTTGTCGGATTCTATTAGATTATAATCGTTCCCACCAACATAAGGCATATTCACTAAATTTATACAAAGCAAGTTTAACTTTTCTCTCATAACAAATATTCTCATAGTTAAATAAATCATCTAGATCCAGTAACCAATCAAGAAAATCTTCTTTATAAAAATAACCATTAAAACTTGCAATTCTTCTATAAGGCCTATATGAAATTTGTTTACCAATAAGTTGCCCGTGAGTTATGTCTCCGCGACAGTTATCCCTATTATTTTCATGCTCCAATGACGGCATCCTAGCAAAGATATTTGTGAGTGCTAGTTGTACATCACGTGCTACGTTTTCTGTCATCGGAATTGCTACCGTCTCATACGTTAGCCACCAGACCAGGATAAATTAAGGCTCTAATACCAACCGATGCGAGAATGCATAAGGTCAATAAGCAAAACACGTTTACTTCTAGAAAACAAGAAACAAAAACACATTTGCTTTTGAAAATAACCTTGAATCCACAAGGAGAAAGGGTTTGGAATTCACTAGAAAATAGAAAGACAAAAGTTTGAATTTTATTGATTGAATAATTTTTTTTTTTTAAACGCTTAGAGACTTAGGGGCCTATTTAAGGGCTCTGTAAAACTTGACAGACAAGAAAATATATTCTAAAATAACTTCTAATTAATACCTAACCATAATATGAACCAAATTTGACCTAAAAAGCATTAAAAGCACCTAAAAACAAGGAAATAAATGCCCTAAACCTAAAACAATGAAGATTACATAAAAATATCAAAAATAACAAATTACATAAATTAATTTGAAGATTCTGTCCTACATTACAATTTTTGTGCCAAAAATGTGGTATTACATATTACTTTTATATAAGTCCATCATTTTTTCTTCTATTACTCACAATCAACGACCACAAAATTGTAGTAAAGGTTGTGGCTAAGGGTAACAATTTTTATCCAAAACCCATTAAGCCATCCATGATCTAATTTGGATAAGTCTTAAACCAGCCCAATTAAACATTTGGGTTAAATGGATAAAGACCCATTGGGTAATTTAATTAAATGAGTCCAAATGGATAAACTCATTGTGTCCAGTAGTTATCCATTTACATTAAAAAAAACACACCAAAAAAAAAAAAATTTAAAACCCTAACATAACTTTAGTTTCCCAGCTACTACACTCCTTGCCTTTCTTCGTGTCTTTTTTTTTTTTCTTGTTGATTTTCTTTGGTTTTCCTCATATTTTTCCCACTCCCAACCACTTTTTGAGCTTAATGATTGGTTATGGTGATAATGTTTTTGACCACCATTGATGAAGACGAAAACGATGATGATATCAGATCTGATTAGTTGCTCTGCCTTCACCTTTTCCAACGGTGATGATCAGTGGCGGCTCCAGCATTTTTATTTAGGGGGGTCAATAATGGCGAAACCATGAATTTATTGGCAGGGGAGGCGTGAGTAAAACATAAAATGATTAGTATTTTTTTTGTTTTTTTTCTGTATATATAACTTTCACGTTATATACAACACAACTATATTGTACAATAATCTTAAAAAATATTAACATTCAAAAGATCGTTAAGACAACAATCATTGGATGCGTAAACGAATAGAATTAAATAACTAATTATACAGTTTTATCAAATTAATAATAACTTATTATATAATTTATATTTATAAGTTATATCAATTGAATAAAAAATATTAAATAAATAAGAATAGTAACACACTTAGGAGTAGGGCTGGGGCCTGGGAGTAAGTGTGAAACTAAGAAAAATAATACTCCAGTAATAAAATTTTGCTTATGAAGTGTATGGTTTTTTAAATATGCACGCTGTCACTCTCTTGGAATTGGAGTAAACAGTAAAAGATTTCTTGGACTTGAAAATGTGTAGAACACTTATCAAAATACTTGATCGGACATAGAGAAAAACTAAGAAAACATAAATACAAATCAAACATAGAGAAAAATTAAAGATCATGTTCAAACTTATTTCAATTGGGTTTAACAAAAAATGTAAAGTTAGGGTGTTCAGATTTTTATTGTAGGGGTAAAAAAAAATTATATATAATTTTATTTTTTTAGGACCAGGTCAGGGGGTTCATTTGAACCCCCTGGGTTGGTCTTGGAGCCGCCCTTGGTGATGATATCATTTTCTCTCTCTTGCTATTCATCGGTGGAGTTCTCTTCTATTTAAAAAATGGGTTAAATAGGTGGGTTAAAGATTAAATAGGTTGGATGGGTAATGGGTATTTAATTTTTATTTAAATGGCTTTTAAATGGATAAATAAATAATTATAAACCGATCCATTTATGACCCAACCCAAAATCTACCAAACCCATCCACTTGCCACACTTAGTTGTGGCACAAAACTTGTATCCCTATTTTCTCAAGAAAAACAATTGTCCTTTTCTATATGAACAAAAGGCCATATCAAACGGTGAAGATCAGGGACAAAATCAGTATTCAAACTTAGAGGAGCCAAAGTTCTTTGTTCAAAGATTTTAAAAAATTGAAATACCAATACTAGAGGTTGACAACAATGCATTATTAGGATTTTTTTAATTTTTAATTTAAAAAAAATCAATAATAGCAATTTATAATCAAGGGTTTTTTTTAAGTCAATGGGCACATCCTAATAATTTGAAGGTCTGACCAAGATTAGACCGATTCTTTATTCTATCAACATTATAAATTAAAAAATAATAATTATCTATTATTTTCACATAATTTTATAAATAATAACTTCATAATGCTATATATATAGTTAAAAGATTCTAAAAAAAATACATAAAAAAACTATAGTTAAAAGTTCAAATCCATGTCAAGCATTATATTAATAAAATATCTAAAATAATGGTTAATAAATATCATGCATTAATATTCAGCAAAAAAAAGGGTGAGATAATTATTGGTGTCATGGTAAGGTTGAGATTTTTTCCTTTGAGAAATTGCAAGTTTGAAAAAAAAATAGTAAAAAATAAATTAAAAAAGATCCATTAAACAATCACATGATAATGGATGGTAACTTTGAATCTTTAACTAAGTAAATAATAAAGGTTTTCCTGTCATTACATTAATTTAGTTAAGGCACAAAATTTATTATCAATAGACTAATCACATACATGTTTTGTTGGTAGTTTAGGTAAGGCACAAAACCATAGGTTGTTGTTTCACACGTATATTACCATTTATGTTAGCATGCCAAGTGTGTCCCAAAGTTAATAAAACATTAAAAATCAATAAAATTCTATTATTAAAAAAATAGATAAATATTTTTCGCAGGTTGAGTTAAAGACACCAACTAATCCAAGCTATTGGTGATACTAATTAGTGTGTGGATAAAGTGATTAGTTGCATAGGAGTTGACTCTATGGTTATGGGAGTGGAGTCATTTGAGAGGGGCACAGATCTTTCAAATAAGAGGAAGAAATTAGGTAAATGTTATTGAGTTTTTGTGATTTGTTTTATTAGGATTTGTAATTAATTTGTTATTATTGTTTTTGCTTAGATTGGATTTATAATTTTTCCAAATTTTTTTCTTATTATCAGGATATGTGCCTTTTTTTTATATATAAATATTTTTCTTGTTATCCATTTTTGAGATTTAATGGTCAGCTTGTAAATTTTTTGGGAGAGAGAGACCAAGTATATAAATTTTAGAGCCAAAAAAGCAAATTTTTTTGTGTTAATATATATATATATATATATATTAGTAGATTTTTTTTTTCAAAGGCAGGGGCGATGCCGTAAGGTAGTTCCGTCTCTGGCGAAGATAGTTGGTAGTTCTAATAAATAGAATAAAAAAACACAAAAAACACAACAACAAAAAAAAACACAAAAAACACAAAAAAGAAGAAAAAAACGGTGAGAGAGATGGGCTTCGAGTTTGCTTTGGATGAATAGTGAAGATTACTTGACCTTTTGTGATCATCTTTTTTTTGGTTAATAAAATTTTGTGGTCATCTGAGATACTTCAATGTCTTTCACCCAAAAAAAAAAAACTTCAATGTCACGTCAATGAAAAAGAATAATCTACTCGGAAGTCTCGGTTAGTTTTCGTGGATTGTGACATTCCAGATAACCCACATTCAAGTCTCGGTTAGTTTTCATTCTCATTAACACTTACCCAGTACCATGCACATTAATCTTCACCATTCATCTAAAACGGGAGACCATCCATCTAATGGTTCATATCTACCGTTCCAGAATCTTCAAGCGTGTTTTTACAAAAATGTTCCCCCCCCCCCTCTCTTAGTATTAAAAATTAAAAATTATGAGTTTTTTTATTTTTAGATTTTCTTTTAAAACAAACATACAATCATACACACAACTCACACAAACTTCAAAAAAAAAAAAAAAAAAAACTCACACAAACTTCACTAAAAGAAAACCAATGTAACTTTTAAGAGTGGGTCAAAGTGGAGCAAGTTATATTATATATAATATACACTCTTTAACAACGTGAGATAATTACTTATATATATATATATTTTTTTTAAATACACATAAAAGAGAGTTTTTTTTTTGGTTGAAATCCATATATATATACTAGCCTCTGAGCACGCGCGTGAGGCTCTTCTATTTTTTGGGTAAATATTAATAATTTGCGTTTATTATAATTTAAGATTTCTATTTTTTCCAATTACAAAAAAAATATATATATATATATATATATGAATACGTGGGGTGAGTTTTGTATATTGGAAGAATTTTAAAATTAACAAAAGAGTGATCCTATTTTGTAGGGAGTTAGAGAGTAAAAGTAGGAATTTAAATTAACGTAAAAGTAGGAACTTATTAGAAGCAGGAAGGCATTTCAACGTAGAAGTAAGAATTTATTATTTTTATCAATTTACTATTTTAACCTCATTTTTAAGTTTTAGGTAGGGGTATTTTTGACAATAAAAAAAGCAATAACTAACTTTCTTTTGCCAATTTACTATTTTATCCACATTTTTAAGTTGTTGGTTAATTAATTTAGGGGTATTTTTGACAGGAAAAAAAGCAATAACTAACTTTCTGTATCCTCTTAATATATACAGATATATATATATTTAGATATATTTATATATATATATTGTAGGGTCCTATTTTATAGCCCAAACCCAAAGTGTATAGAATCTCGGCCCAATGAGCCTAATACAATAAATTTGTAGCGAGTGAGTCAAAGAACTAGACCCTAATGAGTTTAACAACGGCTAGTATTGAATCAAATGACAATTAGGCACAAATAAGAGGTAATGATGTCAATGGACCTTCAGTCCGAGGAGGTTAACATTTAAATATAGTGATCACAGTTGGACGCAGAGACAGTTTATATTGCTACAGTATTCTTTCTCTCTCTCTTTTCTAGCCCTTCTCATGAAGGGTCTCTCCCCTTATATAGCTCCCTTTGGGTCATCTTGATCACACACTTGTCGATCATCTGAACCCCTGCTTGAGTACCTATCCTATCAGACACTCTATTTGTCTTTCTGTGAGTTGTGGTAGTCAAGGCAGCACTGTTTAGAGGTATTCTCCACATAAATGTGGCCAGAAAGGTAGGTGCAACGCATTTAATGCGGTGGTAGCAGCTTTTCCTTGAATATATCTGAGTTCCCATCACCCTTGTACGCTCATGATGCGTGTTCTTATTACCGGAGTTTCCTGGAAGGTTTCCTGAATTGCTGGGACACATGTTTAAGTTGTATTTATTGTCTCCGAGGATTTATCCCTCCTCGGAATGACTTCCATTGGTACCTTGCTCGTCAAATCCTAAGCCTGAACCATTCGTTACCATTTGCTCCTCCTCGGACAGGGCCTAAGGCCCATTGTAGGATTTGGGCCCTTGACCCTAATTACAGCTATAATATTTCTCAAACAAAAATAAAGGTAATGTATCAAAAATTTTAGTTTTAGAAAAATTTATTAGGAATCAAATTCTTTTTTTTGGGGGGGGGGGGGGGGGGGGGATGTGCTTGGTTATAGCGAGAAAATAAAGTGTCAGTTATAAGGACAACCCCTCTAATCCTAAAATTCTCAATGCTATAATCGAGTTCGTGTGGTTAACCTTATCGCTACCGAATTATTCTCTAGCACGACCAGCGTAGTAAGTTCCTTATGTATTCAAAAGGGAAAAATGTGCAACAATTTCAGCAAAAACATCCTTATGATGAGGTAGTTATTAGTCTAGCATACTCGCATTTAAAAAGAAGAGTAATATTACAGACACAAACTATTTTACAACATTTTTACAAAATATTGATGTGGCCAACCTCTTATTGGTTTTCATCTAGGCCCACTATTAATATCACTTTTTAAATTACCAATAATAATCACTCACAATATCAGCAGTTTGTAGAATTTTTTGTAAAATAGTTTGTATCTTTAGCATTATTCAAGTATTCCAAGGAGGATCATCCAAACCTTATAGCAAATAAATACAGTACCAAATTACAACCAAGTAAGAATACAAACTTATAAAAAAAGAATGGTTCCAGTTAGCTCAACTTGTAAAGTTCTGATGGTTGAATAAGAGATCTGAGGTTCAATCTCCACCTATACCAAAAACTGATTAATGTCTTGGTCTGATGATAAAGAGCTATCATCAGGGGCGGACGCCATAGGTTGAAACTCTTTAAAAAAAAAAAAAAAAAACAAACAAACAAAACAAAACTTATAAAAAAAGAAAAAAGAAAAAGAAAAAAAGAGTAGGAATACAAAAAATTCATCAACAAATGATGTTCTATGGTTTATGTATTGTGCACGGTTTTCTCTCTCATAGAATACACTATATGCTCACATCATATTATCATATACTATATACTATATAATAAAAGTTGAGTTGTAGTTACATCAAACCTTAATTGCTCTTATATCAACTTTTCCTGGACTGTTTTATCAATTTTTTAAATAAACACAAAAGCTTAATTGTTAATATCAATTCTTCTTCTTTCTTTTTTACTTCTATTTATAATTTAAATATTAATTTTTTATAACAATTTTGTGATACAGGCTCATACAACTAGTTGTCTTTCCGGAGTAGCTTGCCTTTCCGATCAGAATGCAAAAAAATAAATAAATAAAGAGTGGGATGTAATAAGGAAAAATCCTAATCCTAGCTAGCCGTGTATTTTTCCTAAATTTCCTTCATTAGTTGTGGAACAATAGCTTAGTTTTAGACATTTATGGTCCGTTTGGATTGGGAGGGAGGGTAGAGTAGAATAGAATAGAGTAAAATTTCAAAAAAAAAAAGAGTAGAGTAGATTTATGGTCCGTTTGGATAAGCTATTTGTAAAAGTGCATTTTTGAAAAAGTAGCGGTTTTAAAGCCTAAAATTAGCATATTTTCAGGCAATTCTACTCTACTACCCTCCATTTTCCCTTCTTCCCCCCACCATCAAAACGGGCCCTTAGTAATAAAATTCCTCCATTAGTTGAAGCTTTCTATTATTTTTGTTAAGATAGTAACCCTACTATCAGGGACGGACCCAAGGGGGCCTGGGCCCCCCTTGGCCCAAAGAAAAAAAGGAAAAAAAAAATTTTTGAGCTCCCATACCCAAAGAAAAAAAGAGAAATTTTTTTATTGGTTATATATAAATATATATATTTATTTATTTATTTATTTTAATTTCTAGAGCTGCACTTCCCTCTTCCAAAAACTTATACCCCCTTCCTTTTAATTAGCTAGCAACTATCAAATTCAAAAACTTAACAAAAACAAAACCTTAAAATAAAAAATAAAAAATCCTAATTAGCCCAATATTAGAGTACTAGCATCAGATGTTCTAAATAATAAACATTTAGTATTTAGAACACCAAATGCCAAAAACATTACTGTACAAGACATTTTAAATGCTATATTAACGTGGCAAAAGTAAGTTTTGATTTGTGAAAATAAATTTTTTTTACTACAGCTGATGCTCTTAAGAAACAATATTATTTTATATTATTTTGTCTTTGTTGGTAGATGATTACATTTTAATGTATTAAGAAACAATGATTTTGTGTATTTATCTTGATTGATATTTTGTTAGTACTATATGGATACCTATTTGGATTTTTTTTTTCTTACACTTCGACTCCCCTAACTTAAAATCCTAGGTCCGCCCCTACCTACTAGAGCATCATAGAGGAGAGTCGCACATATATTTGTGAAGGCTTCTTCGTTAGTTTCAACAGAATTCGTCCATCCCAAGAGATACAATAGCATTCACATTAAATAAAATAATAATAATAATAATAATAAATAAAATAAAATAAAAAAATAATTAAAGGAAGAAGAAGAAGCTATTTTAGCACCCAAAATCCAAAAAACCCCACTACATAAATGATGTCAAAAGTCAAATTTTTAACACTTTGCTACAGATTTGGCATTTTACTGTAGCTTGGTGGTAAAAACATTTATATATATATATATATATATATATATTATTTAAATGAAAGTTAGAGAGTGAAACTTAGTGATAAAAGAAATAATAAAATAAGAATATTTAAATGAAATGGTAAAAAAATTAATGATGTATTTGATGTTGTATGTATTGTTAAAGTAATATGTTAAAATAGATAAAGTAATTTTTTAAGTTGTTAAAAGCTAAATTTTTTAAAACATTTGATAGAATGTTCTTAGGCTGGCAATGATTTATTTTTATCAATCAAGAGCATATATATATATATATATATATGTATATATATATATATATATATATATATATATATAAGAGAGAGAGAGAGAGGAGAGAACCTATTTTTTGCTCTAGCATTGTGGGTTGCATCACAATAGAAAATTCGATCAAACTATATTCAACTCGGTTTGCACTCAAAATGATCACTAGGTTCCTTGAGTACTAAGATGGAACATTGTTTGTGCAAAATTGCAACAATAGAATAATGTGCAATACTATGGAGAGAAATACTATGTTCACAACATTTTCATAATAAATCATAAGTGACAGGTTGTTAGTAGCTATTATTAGTGGGCAAAAAAATAATTCCAGTGATTAGTTCAAATTAGAATCAGTAATTACCACCTATTGTTTATTGTAAAAATATTGTTGATGTAGCTTCTTATACTATGGACCTTATGGAAACATGGGAACAACGGGATGTTAAGTACAAAATCAGGAGGCGGAAAGCATAATAAAAAGAAAGGCCACAATGAACATTTCATTTAGCCATTGTAACCCATGGTAGATCCTAATTATTGTTGGTGACAGTCGTGCAAGACGATCCATGTGGAAAGGAAGGGCTTTGTCATCAAAGACAAGATATGCTAATTCATCAAGACGGGTGCTTTTCCTGTCATGCCAAAAGGAAGACATCATAGTTCTATTGATGGTTCGAGAGTGACTAAATTTTACGCTAATTGTTAACCTACCGTAATCTCCTCTTTTTCCCAGGTTTAGGATTGACTATGAACAATTATATGACACTAAGCACAAACACGCATATGTGCACAATAAAACAACTCTACTTGCATCTCAGGAGCATAAGGTAAACCTACCTTACTTGCATCTCAAAATTACGGATATGAGTTATCTATGTTGCCACAATTGTGCCCACTACAGCCTTGAGAAAGGCAAAAGAGTTACTATTCTAATTCCATAATTTCATGAAATATCTCCATAAACTACCCAGAGCACCATCACTTGCTAAGCTCTTCTTAGATCTTTCATAAAATTGCATTGTCTTCTGGCTAATGCAAATATGAGGAATAATGACACAAACATGGACGGAACCACCACCATTGGACTAGGAGGGGCAGTGGTTCCCCCTAAATTTTTTTTTAAAAAAATATTATTATATATCTGTGTACTAATTTTAGCAATTTTATTTTATAAAATTACATTTTGTTTCTCTTTAATAATATCATTGATTATTTTAAGATAAATGCTATACTCACAAATTTTTTTATAACATTTTTACAAACTGTTTTGGTAGCAAATTCTTATTGGTTCACCTATAAGCCCACCACTCACATCATTTTTTTACTTACTAATAATCACTTATCACATTAGTAATTTATAAAAACCTTGTAGCTAGCATTTTCCTCATTTTAGTGACCACAAAAAAATTTATAGATCTAAAATTTAAAACAAAATATACAAGCCAAAAAAAGCTCAACAACAAAAATTACCAGTAAAACTTTAAAAAAAATTAAGCTCAATTAACTAATTTTATCTAAAATAAATAACTCTACCCTTTAAAAAATTCTAAACAAAAATAATTTTGTTCTTACCCACACAGGAAAAAAAAATTCTCAACAGCTAAGTAGCAGAGCCAAAGGTTGAAACCGCCGCACTCAACCAATAGTAAAGCCGCCCTTCTTAACTCAAAGTTCTGGCTCCGTTCCTGGACACAAACACAAATATTTGATGTGGTTAAGGATATTATCCATCTGGAAACCCTAGACAAAAGAAAGGTCTAAAATGACATTTAAGTAATAATTCCTGGATCGAAAAAATATTTGGGTGATTCCATTAGTGGAACTCATTAAGTCACAAGCATAAAATTTTGTACACAGATTTTCCCCAAACCACTAGTAGTAAATTATTTGTAGCTTACTCAACAAATTAATTATGACTTCAATAACCCTTTCTTTAGTCGATAAAAAATTCAAGGGGAAAATACAAAAGTTAATTAGTTAGTTTTCAGGAGCTATCTGCAAGCTAATTTTTGAGATACACATACAACTGCTACATCTAATTGCAGGAGTAAATTGAACCATTTGATTAAATCGATGGTCTCATGCTGAGTTATTCATCACCATCTTGGTTTTACCATTTCTTCCTTGCGCTTTAGTTCATGGAAAACCACATATATTGTTGATAAATTTTCACAACTTAAAGAACAGTTTAATCAAGCAACAAGAACCTAAAATCAACTGTCACAATAAGGTAAACAGAGAAAGGGAATCAGGTTTTTTGTAACCAAAGGATTTTAAGCCTTAAAATCCATGAGAATGACATCTTGAAGCTTTTCCTAAAAATGATTGTTTTTTTTTTGAAATATCCAAAAGAAGGTATTACATTTGGTGGAACTCCAGATTGAGGAATATGCTCTGAATCCTGCCAAGATGTCAGTTTCTTTGGTTTCGTGTGAGGACTGAGGAGTGCCATAAGTCAATTTATATTCTTGCCTTCTTTTTCTTCCCAAAAAATAAAAAAAGAATAAACAATATCCTAGTGGAAGCCCCCTTGTGTTCTCGGAGTTCTTCTTTGATTCATAATCTACTTTTGAAATAATAAGCAATACTAATCTCCAAGACCAAGAGTCTTGTAGTTGTAACTCAATTAGCACCTCTTGGTATTTTCAATTGAGGCATCCAGGTTTCAAATACCCCAAAAAAAAAAAAAAAAAAAAAACAGTACTAATCAAGGACAACTTTGTACTATTTCCAAATTGTATATACACACTAACCACAATTAACAAATAACTATAAAAGGTAGTAATGAAAACATGTTACATGAGAAAATTCAATGAGGAGCTCTTCAAACAGATAACCAGAAATGTCACAGGAGCTAGTGCCTAGTGCTATAAAATGCAGATAGCTTTTTATCTTACACGAGTTGTTTGTTTCTGCCACAGCCCTTATTTTGTACAAGCTCTTTCTTAAGAGCCCTGAATTTAGCTTCTATATCATCACAGTTAGGCAATTTGGGATGAACATGATTGGGATGTTGGAAAGGGCAAGAATTGGACCTTAGTATAGTTTCATTGTGAGCTTCTTTAAGCCGTTCTGGGGGCATTGTCTCAGCTCTGGAGTAAGGGGGCAGAGTTTCTTTTCTTGTAAAAGCACTAGTCACCCTTTGACTGGAAATGTTGGAAGAAACACAGCTGCTTGGTGAATAAGATCTGTCTGCTGATGATAGAAGATATTTGTGCATCCAACAAAAACATAGGGTGAATGAGATGGGAAAAAAAGTGGAAGAAGAGATGGGTTATATTCCTTTGCTAGTCAGGTTTCTTGTTATGCTTGTTGGTTTAAGATAGTCAATGCTTGAGATTTGACTAGAGTTTATGCCCCTGATGTTGAACTCCTAATTTTTGGGTATCAGATGCTGAATTGTTGAAAATTGGCTGAGTTGATTTATTTGTTTGTTTGATCGAATGGTGTTTGTGAAATTTCTTCTTAAGATTTAACATTTATTTTTATCGTACACATTAAAATTATATGTTAATTGTGACTTTTATCGCTAGAAAGTTATGTTACTGCAAACTTTTTATTATTATTCTTTGTTCTTTGCTAAAATATGTAACTTTCGCATCTATTTTTTTTCCCCGCTAATGGAAATAAATTCAAATACTTCTAACCATATAAATGGTCCAAACTAGGGATTAAAAATCCATGAATTGCATAATAATGAATTCCAAATCCCTTGAATGATTTCAAATCCAAATCCAAAATCTAAATCCATTTTCCCAAATGCAACCTAAGGGTTGGGCTCCTTTAAGATTTTCATCTTAGGAAGGCCTAGTTGTGTTATTAATTTATAATATATACAATTTACTTTGAATGCCAAGGGTCAAGTAATTTTAGTAGTGGTTTTTTTTTTTTTTTTTGGTGTGTATTTTTATCTTCAAAGAAATTTCAGCAAAGTTTAAGACCATCTCAATTTCCTTTTTTGAAGTATACCCCTCTATTTATAGGGCATGAGTTGGTAGAGGTTAATTGAAAATAAACCTTCTTTCCTAGCGAATCCTATTGCTTTTTAAATAATCTTTATTAAGTGAGTCTTTCGTCCATTAGGAGTTAGGACTATATCTTCTGATCAACTAGCTGCTTGCAGCAGAGATCTACTTCATTTAGACTTGTATTCAAAAGCCATAAATCTGTTATGAGTCTGGTTACAGGTAGGGCTTTGATTCTTGCTCGTCTCTGGAACCTTGTGGAACCCAAAATGGATGTGTTTTCTACCTTTTCAGTCCAAAAAAAAAAAAAAAAATGGATGTGTTTGGTTGCTGAAAAACCGCTAGCTGTGACCTTGGAACAGGCCCATATCTGACCTATTTTTGGGCCTTTAAGAGCTTTTAAAGTCCAATGTTGCCTTTCTTATACTATTCCAGCATTGGTTTTTTTCTCAGGATAAATGGAATGGCTAGCATGGAATAGTCATTCCATTCCATTTTCCTCCTAAACATTCCTTCCAAAGTGGGAGGAGCACTCATTCATCTAATGAAATGGAGGTGACATACTGATTTAATCACTTTTTAATAAGGACAAAACTTAGATACAGTATCTTAGGTGCTGTTCTTTAGGTTCTCCTTTTAAGATTCAGCCATGTGGCTATTTAACTAAAAAATACACTTCTATCCCATGACAAAAGATCCACATGGCAGAATCTTAAAAAGGAAACTTAAGGAACAGCATCTAAGTACTGTACCTAAGTCTTGCCATTTTAATAAAGTCCCTAACACACTGGAGAAAAGACACTATATTCCATTCCATTTTTTATGGTCTATACATTTTATTTCATTCCGTTAATTTAAAGACTCCCAAGCATAGTGTTAAAGGACTTATTTAAGTTGTTTTAAGCACACAAAGTTCTTGGGGGTTTAGGGAGCTACGGGTAACAACATATTGTAACTATCACCAAAAAAAAAAAGAAAAGAAAAGAAAGATATATAAGTAACTAAATAAATTTGTGTTTAATATCTTCTGTTAAGTAAGTTGATGGGATGGTGCTCTATCAAAGCTTATTACTCATTTCAATCAAATACAAAGCAATTTAGCATGTTTCTCATAAAAAAATTAAACAAGGTCTAAATAGAGTTGTTTATGGGAATTGGACTTGTCTAATTCCATAGTTAGAAACATATTTTGGATGTATGAATTATTTTGAGACATATAAATTCACCTGCTTTGTTTTGATTTGATTGATTTGATAATTTAACATAGTATCATTTGGACTACTTGGTCTACATATGGATTGATGTTCAAAATTCATAAATTCAAGCGGATTAGACTAGGTTAAGGGACAGGGACGAAGGATTTCTATTATTGAGGGAGGCCAAAGTATGAACCAATTTTTTATTTATTTTATTTTAATCTTTAATGACGATTGAAATTAGCAACTACTTAGTGTTTAACAAAATATCAATAAATGAAAAAAAAAAACATAAAATAACTATTTCTTTATACACTGCAATGCAATTATCTATCAAAATGGAATTCGATTGTTCTTTGAAATTAGTTTTATAATTGTTAAGCATACGCCACTAAGTTTTTGAAACAAATGCACCGTCACTTTTAATATAAGAGAAGTGTTACGTTCATAATATTTTCACAACAAATTTTAGATCATTAGTTGTTACTAGTTTTAATCTGAATCCATCACTTAAATTATTTTTTTGCCCACTCTACTAACAATTTATCTCCTAGAATTTATTGTAAAAGTGTTGTGGACAAAGTATTTTTCTTAATATAAAAAGCGCAATGAGGCATTTTTTTTAGTTTAATGTTATAATTTTCAATTCATAACCAAATTTTTTATAACACCTTTCGTATAGTTTACGCATTATAGAATGTCATAGAGTTACAAATTCACAATATATGTAGTTGAAAAAGTATAATATACAATATAATTAAATTGATAAAGTAGTAAATAAAATTTGTTTAAATTAACACCTTTCATATAGCTCACGCATCACAGAATGTCATAGAGTTAAAAATTCACAATATATGTAATTAAAAAAGTATGATACACAATATAATTAAATTGATAAAGTAGTAAATAAATTTTGTTTAAATGCTTACAAATTTTGACAGAAAAATGTTTGATCATTGAAAAGAATTCAATATATCATACAATGAGTGCCAAAGAAAATAATGTTGATAGTATTTTATTTATTTATTTATTTTTAGAATGTGGGGCAGGAGGAACTGGGGAAGTGAGAAGTTTTTTTTTTTTTTCAATGAACGTTGGTTAGGTTTTTATATTTTAATTTTTTTCTATTTACAGTTTTAATCCATTATATATATATATATATATATTCTTTTTTTTGAGAAACAAACACACACACAAGGGGTATCTTGTTATCTTGTTAAACACTTTAATAATATTATTCAATTTTTGCTAAAAATTAGTTTGATTTGATGGGATAAATTTATTTGTAATTTCAAGTATATTTTTACTAACAAAACAGGTTTTATTAAAAAAAATTGTAATAGTTGTGGGTAAATTAACAAGAAGTAGAGTTTTACGGGGTGAGGCGGGGCTTTGTGGGGCCCAAAGGGGCGGGGATGGGGCAAGAAAATTTTTCCTGTCATGCAGGGTAGGGCGGGAATGGGGTAAGACAAAACCATGTGGGACGGGGGCAAAGACCCCATCCTTTGGACCCGCCCCGCCCCATTGCCATTTCTTCCTGCTCCACCCATTCTTTTTCTTCTAGATCTTTCCTTTTTAATTTTCTTTTTCCACTTCGCCTTTTCCTCATCTACGCGCTTAACTTTTTTATTTCAAAAAATGCTAAGAATGCAAAACTTTATACAACTTTTGTCACTTGTTGTGAGTAGTGGAAGTGCATCCACATGGTCAGTTGTGGCAAAAGTTGTATAAGTTTTGTGGTCCTAGCAGTCTAGCAATGCTCATTTCTATATTTCTCCCCTCTTCATCTCCGGTTTATCCTTTTCTTCGTTCCACTTCTATCTTCTTTGTCTTTCTATATTTCATTTAGTCTTAGTGTAATAGTCATCCTCTCAGATCCTTCAAAACATCAATGCTGCTTAGCCACTTAGTCTCGTTCTTGATGTTTTTTTCATCACTCAACTCGCCACATGGAGAGTTGGCAAAAGTTGTGTAAGTTTTTGTGGTCCTCTTGTTTATTTCAATTTTCTCCCCTCTTCATCTCCATGCTATCTCTTTCTTCAATACACTTCCATCTTCATTGTCTATTTGTATTTCATTTGGTTGGGGTGAAAACTAGGTGGATAGAAAATGAGAGAGAGAAAATAGGAGAGAAATGGGTAATAGGTGTGTTTGGTTGGGAGGGGAAAAGGGGGAGAAAATAGTGGGGCTTGGCACTTTTCTCTTTGTGCCCACCAAAATTCAATTCCCTCAAAATGGAGAGAAAATGGGGAGAAGAGAGGAGCGGATGGAAATTACCCATCTACCCCTAGTCCTCCCCCACATATCTGTAACGTAGATGTGTGTATATATATATATATATATATATATATATATATATATATATATTTTTTTTTTTTCCATTATAAGTTACACATTTGGCTTTATTCTTTTTACTTCAACTCTGGGGGTATTTTTTCTTAATAAGATATATATATTTTTTAAATATTCTTCACTAGTGACATGAGAGTAAATTTATACATTCTACATTTTTTATCCTCTAATTTTTCTTCTTAACCAAATAAAAAAAATTTCACCACTCCACTTTTCTACCCCTCCAACCAAACAACATGATGGAATAAAATCTTTTCTATTCCTTAATTTTTCCATCCCTTCCTCATTTTTTATCCTTCCATTTTTCCATCTCCAACTAAATGAAGCCTTAGTCTTAGTGTAACAGCCACTCTCTCAGTGTCTTTCAAAACATCTATTAGTCTTAGTCTTAAGAGTCTTTCAAAACATCAACGCTAATCGATCGATCGATCAGTCAGTCTAGTTCTTGTGTTGTGCATAATGTAGATCT
This sequence comes from Notholithocarpus densiflorus, assembly GCA_030021035.2. NCBI lineage: Eukaryota > Viridiplantae > Streptophyta > Magnoliopsida > Fagales > Fagaceae > Notholithocarpus > Notholithocarpus densiflorus. The sequence continues at coordinate 19,992 of JARYZH020000546.1, forward strand.
GTTTGGACTGATGTGATGGGAGAGGGGGGGGGGGGTGGAGGGGAGTTTTATTTTCCTTGGTTCAATTAGTATTAGGTCCAATTATACCTTTTAAAAAAATTGAGTTGAAATGGGATGACTGTCATGGCAGTCCAATGCTACAATCAATTCAAGCTTTTTTTTTTTTTTTTTTTTTTGAACGTACTCACTTTTCAAAATACCTCACACCACATTATCTTTTTTACTCTACATTTTATTAAAATATAATTTTTTTAATCGTTATTCTTCTTTCACATACAAAAACCTACATCCACTCTCTTCCTTCATCCTTAAGATACGTAAAGAAAGAATAAAAAACTAAATACAAAATAAATAGTTCCAATGTAAATTTACACAGTTACTATAACAACCATGAATTTTTACACATCTTTACACAGTCTGATGTGAGTGAATTTTGGGTTTAATTGACTAAAATGTGGTTTTTTTTTTTTCTATTATACAAACACTTATATAAGTGCTCCTATACACGCTTCCAATGGTGGTATTGAACCCAGGACCTCATGCTTCATCCCATATTTTATATTATGGAAGGAGTTAATGCCATTTGGATTAGAAATCATTGACCTTGTTTGTGTTGGTTGTAAACTCCGACTATAGTCACAACTAGTCCAAGAATTTCCCTTTGCATGTAAGATCAGTTTTCAGTTTTTTTCCTTACAACAAGCGGGGATGGAAGGATTCAAACCCAAGTTCTCTTGGACAATGCCATTGAACCACAAGACTCTTAGCATGGAAGAAGTAATTTTAATTGTTGAAAAAGTGGTTTATTGAGCAAATTAGTTTAGTACACATGTTGTATGCAAAAGTTATGGGGTCTCATATTTTTGTATAGATGGTGAGATGAATCATAAGTCAAAACCATTCAATACATCTATAAACATAAAACTAGCTTGTAACCTTATACATATGCATGTGATACATTTATAAATAAGCATAATTAAATGCGTATTAAAATTTTACCAAGTTTATATATATATATATTTATATATATATATATATATATATACCTACTAATAAAACAAATGAAAAAAAAAATCATTTAAATTGTTATTCTCAATTTTGGTTTGTCCAACCACTATTTGTATAATAATGGTTTTCTCACTTAATAACTCATTTAGCACAAAAAAATTAAGAAAATTAAATTGGACTCATCGATTTTTGTAGTGTAGTAATAGTTGCACCAAAATTAAGAAATTGAATGGAATACATGGCATAAAATTAGACTCCAATTTGAGATCTAATTAGATTTTCTCTTAGGTTTGGCTTTAAGAGAGAATAATTTATACCCTTGTTTATTTTAGGCTAAAATGCAAAACACACACTCTATGTTTCACTAAAATTCATTTTACTCCTTTAACTTTGTTTTCATTCATTTTAGTCCTAAGTTTCAAGTTTATTTAATTTACGCCTCTCCGCTAACTTTGGTTAAATTTTTTTTTTTTTTTTTTTTTTTAATTAAATTCTAGAAAATATTTTCAATCATTAGTTAATATTTTTTTAATTTAAAAAATTGTATTAAAAAAATTAAAATTTTGAACAATTAACCGCAGCATTTAACAAAAGTTGATAGAGATGCCTTAATTAAATAAACTTGAAAATTAAAGAACTGAAATGGACGAAAGCAAGTTAGAGGATTGAAATGCATTCTGGTGAAATATAGAAGATGAATTTTGCATTTTAGCATCTATTTTAAATACAACTCTATCTATGTCTATTCTTAGTGTCATATTTTGTTCCCAAGTACTAAGCTTGGAAAAAGGTGGAGGATTGTATATGTTAATGACCAACATAAGATTTAGTCACTTTATTATAAATGGATCCACTACATATAGAAGTTGGATCATCCCTTACCCGCAGCATGCTGCATTGGACCCTAGAGTAAATGAAAAGTGGGCAAGGGTTAGTTAAGTGTTCTTTGTAAGAGAGGCATTATATCGGTGCTTGGGTGTAGTGAGAAATGAGCAAGAGTTCCCGCACTTTGATAGACAGATGTGGGTAAAGAAGTTAGTCCAAGGGAATAGAATTCGTACAAGCACTTGGAACATAGGGTATTTAACAAGGAAGCTAAATGTAAATTGTAGATACAATTAGAAAATAAACTTAGTGTGCCTTCAGGAGATTAAGTGAGCAGGTGAAAATTGTAGAGAGATTGAAAGTACATGATATAGATTATGATATACAGGAAAAGAAGAACATATAAATTGATATGGATAATTCTAGAGAAATGTCTTAAAGAAAAAATTGTTGAGATCGGAAGGATAGGGGATAAAATTTTGTTAATAAAAATTGTTTTAGGAAAAGAGACTATTGATGTAGTACATACACTCCTCACATAGGGTTGGGGAATCCATTAGGAAGAAATTTTGGAGGATATGGATGAATTGCTTTAAGGGGTACCAAATGAGTAAAAGATTTTTATTTAATGAGATCTGAATGGTCATGCTGGAAAAGATAATGGGAGTTTTGAAAGAGTTCATGCCTCCACGGAGGTCAAGGTTATGGAGTAAGAAATGAATCAAGAGATGCTATTTTAGACTTTACAACAATATATGATTTAATATTAACAAACACTTGGTTCAATAAGAGGGATTCACGACTACACTTGAAAGAGTTCCTTGACATTTTGATAGTAGATGTTGTAAAGATTGTAAGGTGATATTAGGGGAAAGCGTAACCACTCAGTATAGGTTGGCGGCATTAGATTTTTGTATAAGAAAATGAAAAAAAAAATTATAAGATATATTAGAGAAAGAAACCCAAGAAATAGGAGAGGGGGTTTGAAAGGAGACAAACAAGTAGTGTTTAAAGATAAAATGACTAAAGAAGGCAAGTGAGGACTATACGAATCTGTTTGTAAGTTGTGGAATGAAATGAGTAGTTATATTAAAAGAGTGATTAAGAAGTATTTGGAGAATCCAAAGGATGTGTGCAGCGAACTAAAGAGATTGGTGGTGGAATGAGCAGATTCAGGCAATAGTTTGTTCAAGTCGAAAAGGATAAGAGCAGGGAGAATGAAGTTGAAAAGTATATTAAGAGTATTGTATGATCGTTGGATACCTATTTAGTTAAAGGGAAAAAGTTAAAATATTGCTACACCACTAGTTATATTCTATGGTATTGAATGTAAGGCTATTAAGAAGCAACATATTTATAAAATGAGTGCAGAATCATCTCAATACAATTTGAGGTCTAAGGCGTGATAATTTGAAATAGTTTTTTTCTTTCTTACATCAAATAATTAAAAGAACACACACACACACACACACACACATATATATATATATATATATATATATATAACTTTCTATATTAAGATTTTTCTATTTATAGTCTATTTTTTCACCTTTTAAGATGCGAAACTAATATAAAATTTTTGTATTCAAATTATGCTAACCTCATTTTAAATTGAGAGCATGATTAATCCACTTAATTTTTTTTGTGACATAAATGATCTTAAATAGGATTTTATCAATTTAATTCTTAAATTAAATACAATCCATCAATATTTTCACCGAAATTTTTTCATATTGTGTGTTACTTGTAATGAGCTTATCAATTAATCCCTGTTGAGATTCAATTATTATTATTTATTTTAAATTTTTTTATACCCATATGCATATTTTTTTAGTAGATTTAAAGAAATGTCATTGACAATATAAAATTACAATATGACAAAAATGGAATAAATTTTAAAGGTAGAACAATAGAACTTAATTTATCAAAAGCACTATTTTACCTTCATTTAACTTATAGCTCAACTAGTTGGCATCTTCTGATCTTTTCTAAAGATCAAAGGTGCAAATCACTCCTTCCTAAACTATTTATCTTATCCAAAAAAAAAAAGAACAAAATTCTTTTCCTTTGCAAGTAAAAATGAATTATCTTAAAACCAATTAATACTACAAATTTCCACATCAATTATATATAAAGCATAATATATAAAGAATAAAATAAATTTATATTTTAAAAAAATAAAATTATTACCTATATGACTTTTGACAATAAGTTTAGGGGTAAAAAGGAAAAAAAAAGGTGGTCTTTGGTGGCGAACAGTTATCAAAAGATGCTTCTAGTGAAAGAAGAGCAAAAAAGGATAGAAGAGTTTATTCCATTTTTTAGTTAGATATTGACCAGAAGAGAGAAAAAATTCAATAGATGGGAGATATATATAATTTTTAAGTTGCGATATGTAAAAGTATGATATTATGACCATATTTATGGGACCTTTCTACACTAGGTAGCCTAAGTTAAATGGCCTATATTGTGGAGCCAGCCTTGAAAGATTGTACTAGAATTAAAATGTTAAGATGTATAAGTAAAAATACTAAAATAAGATTCGGAAAAAAAAAAATCCGCTTAAAAATAGGAGTATCTTATTGATGAAAAGATGAGTCTCGTTGCTTGAGACGATTTGAACATGTACAAAGGAAGTCGATTAATCCACCAGTGAGGAACATGAGTTGGTTCAAGTTGAGTGAACAAAAAATGGCAAAGAAAATCTAAAATAACATTAATGGAGGTAGCAAAAAAGGACATATCAAGTAAAGGGGTGACACAATATATTTTGGATAAGATAGAATGACAAAATAATATATGTGACTGACTTTAATTAGTTTGTTGAGAATCCCTAACCGATTCGAAAGTTTTGGGACTACGGCTTGGCTGTTGCTTACATTTCAACATCAATATAATGCATGTATGAGGAACAATAAGTCTTATATCAGACCTATAACTTATTGAATGACTTCAATTATTACAAACTCACCAATGCACAGGCATATACACGTAAAGACTGAATTTTTAAAATTAGACAAATTTTCAGAGATTATTTCTTGTTGTAAGGGTGAATGAAATAATATTGTTAGTGGCTTGTTCATCTCTTTGCATTGAATTGCACTCATTGTGGTAGGTTTGGGAGATAAACCTCATAAAGCTGAACCTCTTCTTTTTTTGGAAGTAAAGTGGATTTTGTGGGTTTTTGATTTTCTTATATTTGGAAGAAAAAGTAATGTTAAACCTGAAGGATTTCTTGTTTGTGTATGTGCCAGTGATGAAGCACGCGTTTTCTTTGAAGCATTTCATGGGCTTCTTGTTTTCCTGACCTCATTTCCAACTGCCTTAATTAGTCTACACTTTCAAGTCTTGGATGTCTCGCCCCTTGATACACATTTTGCTATCATCTTGCTATTCATCATGGCTACAATCATCTATGGCATTGCATATGTGGAGATAAAAATGCTACCCCAAAACGATGAGTACCTTCCCATATTGAGCTTCATTTGCTTGGTCTCTGGAATTATTGCTATAGAGCTAATTGTCGCAATAATCATTTCTCCCTTATGGCTATTCATGGTTAATTTATGTCCAATCCTGATCCTAGGGGTACTGCGCCATTTATACCAACAAATTTGTAAGGGTCTCTACTGCACAGCTGATTTAGTACTCAATGCAGTATGCAGCTTGTTTAAAAAGATTTTTCAATTAGTTGATCAGATATATGATCGGGTCCTACAAAAATTCCAATAAGCATCTTCTCAAGCATTTCTTTCAAGGGAACAGGAAGACAATGGTATTCAGATGGAAGAAATTTTTAAGTGACCTATTATTTTAAGTAAGTCAAGTAAGAAAAATTTTAACTTATGCAATTTTCTGTTTGTGGAAGTTTGAACTTATTTACATTCTATTCAAAGTCAGGTCAATTACACTATATTCAGCATATGTTTTTATACTTTACTGAAGATCTCACATCCAACTACTTAGAAACTAAATATGCCATGCAATTTTGCAAATTTTTAACAACTTGACTTTTATGGTTGAAAGGTTTTATGGGATGTGAGATTTCCATTTTATTTTATTTTTGTGACAACGCCAAAATTCGTTAGTAAGGTAAACAAAACCAAACATAAGCCAGAAAATTAGGACACCTGACGTAGGACAACCACACTAACAATAAAACAAAAAGATAAACCCTATGAGTCAGCACCTAAGGGCTGCTTGGAGTTAGCACCAAGCAAAACTTGAGTCGGCACCAGTGAAAGAAAACACGTTTTTTTTAATAATTCTCAAAGCTGTCTTACAATAAACAGAAAAGGTGCTTAAATAGCTTAACAATAAACATGCATAAAGAAACCCTAAAGAAACCCTAATTATTAAATGCTTGGGCTTGCTTATTCTCAAGCCCAATAACTAATAGGCTCCATCCATAAGGCTACAAATTGGGTTGTTTTCTTTTTGCTCTTCCTCTTATATGTGCGTGTAATTGGGGGCTTGTACCTCGTGTCCGCACCAACTCTCCCCGGGTGAGAAGAACTCGACCCCGTCGAGTGGAAATCTGAAGAGCTCTAATAGTACTCCAGCAAGTCAGGATCTAGTCGCCGTAGCTCATCTCGAGTAATCCATGTGCAATCAGAATCTGGTCGCCCTTGCCACCGAACTAGGAAACGGTGAACTCCTCCATCCCTGGTAGAAACAATCTGCTCATCTAAAATAGTATCAATAGATTCTTTATGTGCATAGGGCAAATTTAAGGGTAAAGGGGTGAGAATAGGGGCATCAATAGGATTAGGCAAAGACTCATCAAAAGGGGTATCATGAATAGTTGTGGGGCTTTTATAAGCAACTAGATCTTCAATATTAAAGGAGGAGCTAATACCATAATCATGAGAAAGGTCAATGACATATGCATTTAGGCCCATTCGTTTTAATACCTTGAATGGTCTGGCACTACGAGCCTGCAATTTCTTAACGGTCCCAGAGGGAAACCGTTCAGGTCAAATCCGAATCATGACATAATCCCCTACTTGAAACTCTGCATGACGCCGATGAGTGTTAGCATGAATTCTATATTGAGAATTACTTGCCTGAATTTTTTTGCGAATCTCATTATGCAAATCATGAACATGTCGTGCAAATGCTTCAGCATACTTAGAAATCCTAACATGTGGGGACATGGACAAAAGATCTAAGGGCTTCCTAGGTGTATATCCATGCACAACCTTAAAAGGACTAGCGCCTATAGACCTATTGACAGAACTATTATATGTAAATTAGGCTAAGAATTGAATCCCAATTCCGATTGGCTTCACCCACTAGACACCGAAGGAGGTTGCCTAGACTACGATTAACCACCTTAGTTTGACCATCAGTTTGAGGATGAAATGCTGTGGAAAATTTCAATTTGGTGCCCACTAAATGCCACAAGGTCTTTCAAAAATAACTCATGAAGCGAACATCCCTATCAGACACTATGGTTTTAGGAAGACCATAAAGTTTGACAATCTCATCAAAGTAAAGCCTTGCAATCTTAGAAGCATCAAAGGTATTAGAACATGGTAGGAAATGAGCCATCTTAGAGAAGCGATCAACAACTATTAGAATGGAATCATGCTTCCTAAAGGTGCGGGGCAAACTTAACACAAAGTTCATACTCACATCCTGCCACGGGCGATTTGGCACAGGTAGAGGTGTGTATAGGCCAGTGTTTTGCTTGCGATGTTTGGCTAGTTGACATGTACGACATTGACCAACTATCTTGGCGACACCCCTCTTAAGACCAGGCCAATAGAATTGACGTTCCACTTCCTCAATTGTCTTGTCTTGGCCAAAATGACCTGCAAGGCCTCCCGTATGTATCTCCCAAACTAGGAAATCTCTCACTGAAGACCGAGGGATACATAATTTGTTGGCTTTGAACAAGTAACCATCTTGAAGGGTATAATCATCCAGGATTGGCCGTGAGGCATTACTTAGGCTAGTGTAGAGCTCCCTAAAATCTGGGCATGACTCATAACCATCCTTGCGTCGTTCAAACCCAGTAACCTTAACATTCATGATGGATAGCAAGGACACCCTTCGACTTAGTGCATTAGCAGCCTTATTCTCAACTCCCGCCCTATGTTTCACCACAAAGTGGTAGCGTTGCAGAAATTCAACCTAACTACTGTGCCTAAAATTCAACTTCTTTTGGGAATGGAGATAACGCAAAGTTTCATGATCAGAGTAGATAACAAATTCTCGAGACAATAGGTAATGGTGCCAATGCTAAAGAGCTCGAATAATTGCATAAAACTCTTTGTCATATGTGGAGTACTTTTGCTTAGCATCATTCAACTTCTCACTAAAATAAGCAATTGGGTAGCGCTCTTGACTAAGTACTCTCCCTATACCAATACCTGAGGCATCACATTTCACTTCGAAAGGCTTGGTAAAATCAGGAAGACGCATGACAGGTGTCTCAGTCATCTTTTGCTTTACCTCATTGAAAGCCTTAGCAGCAACTTTAGTCCAAACAAACTCCCCTTGTTTCATGCAGTCAGTGATGGGGGACATAATGGTACTAAACCCCTTGATGAATCAACGATAAAAGGAAGCGAGCCCATGGAAGCTTCGAATTTCATGGATATTTTTGGGCTTGGGCCACTCCACAATCACTTGAACCTTTTGGGGGTCGGTAGAAACTCTCTCAGAGGATACTATGAAACCTAGAAAGACGACTCTATCGGTGAAGAAAGAGCACTTCTTGAGGTTGCCATATAAGCTCTCCTTCCTAAGGGTAGTGCAAACTTGAGTTAGGTGGTCGAAGTGTTGCTCCCTGAACTTACTATAGATGAGGATGCCATCAAAGTACACAACCAAGAATTTCCCCATAAAAGGCTTGAGCACCTGAGTCATCACTCTCATAAAGGTACTAGGAGCATTGGACAATCCAAAAGGCATGACCATCCACTCATATAAACCATCCTTCGTCTTGAAGGCAGTTTTCCACTCATCACCAGAATGAACCCTAATTTGATGATAACCGCTTTTCAAGTCTATCTTGGAGAAGATCGTTGCTCCAGCCATCATATCCAACATGTCATCCAACCGAGGGATAGGAAAACGATATTTCACAGTGATCTTGTTGATGGCATGACTATCAACACACATCCTCCAAGTTCCATCTTTCTTTGGAGTTAAGAGTGCAGGGACTGCACAAGGACTCATGCTTTCACGAATAAAACCCTTTCTAAGTAATTATTCTACTTGCCTTTGCAACTCGGCATGCTCTGCAAGGCTCATCCTATAGTGAGGCAAGTTAGGTAGGGTCGCTCCGGGCACAAAATCTATGGCGTGTTGTATGTCACGCATGGGTGGTAAATGATCGGGGAGTTCCTCAGGGAAAACATCCTTAAATTCTTGGAGCACTGACTTCATTTCTTCAGGTTGCTCCTCATGGGTCTCTCCATGAAGTTCCCTAGTAACTAAGACAAACACAATAGATTCTTAAACTGCTACCTTTTCAAATGCCTTTGGGCTTATGATGTTCAGGCCCTTCGCTTTTGGTGCTTCTGTCTTCTTGCTCATGTTGATTGGTTTGGGTTTCAAAGGATTAAGCACAATCTTCTTACCTTCAAACAGAAATGAGCAAGAGTTGGATCGCCCATGAAGGGTGACATCCAAATCATAAAGCCAAGGTCTACCTAAGATCCCTACATCCATGGGAATTACGTCACACCATATTTCAACCTTGTAGGTGAGGAATTGAAGTGGGACAATACATCTTTCTTTTATGGCTATGGAGGAAGTATCCACCCAAGAAACTTTATATGGGTTAGGGTATGTGGTTAATTTCAAGCCTAGGCGGGAAACAACGTTAGAAGACACTGCATTGATGCAACTTCCACTATCTATGATAACCTTGCAAGTTGTCTCCACACTTAGTGTAAGTTTGAAAGATGGCGCTCCTTCGCCAATCATCAGTGTCTCTTAGCTCTGCCAAAGCACACCTTACCACATTCACTCTAGGGACACCAAAGTTCTTGAAGTCATCAACCTGGGGAGAAATGGCTCTAATGCATGCGAGGTAGCTAGGATCATCTTCCTATTCTGCTTCAACATTTTGGGTTTCTTTAACATTTGGATCATACACCAGTTCCTTAACATCTTCTACCTTTTCATCATCCTCTTGAATGACAAGGGTCCTAGAGGGACATCTAGCCACGATGTGTCCAACCCCATTGCATTTGAAGTATTGGAGGCGAGAGCCTAATCTTGAAGGCTCATTGACCACACCTTTTCCCTTATCCTCTTTTTCAATTGGGGTGTTATTGGGGTTGGTCTTAGGGGGTAAGGCAAGTTTAGGTTTGCTACCAAAAGGTTGAGGGTTGGTGGGAACACTTCGGAGCTCAGAACGTCGCCAAAAGATAGATTTGGATGCAAATTCACAATTCCTAGCGAGGTCATGTGCTTCTCTTAAGGTAATGACTCCTCGGGTGATAATCTCGCCTAGTAGGTTAGCATTTAAACCTTTCTTGAACCTATTGAGTGTGACAACCTCTTCCTCGACTATTCGAATTCGCCTCTTGAACTCCTTGAACTTCTCTATATATTCAGCCACAGGAGCAGTGCCTTGCTTTAGGTGATCTCATTCCTCAAGGAGGGAGCTCCTATAAGTTGAAGGAAGATAATTCCTTGAGAGTGCACCCTTCATCTCAAGCCAATCAGTAATGGGGGGGCTCATGTCGTCGCCTAAGGGTATCCTCAAGGTCCTCCCAGAAGAGGTCGGCTCTTCCAATTAACTTCATCCTAGCATATCTCACTTTCTTATTCTCAGCCCAATGGTAGTAGTTAAAGAATTTATCCATCTGACGTAACCAATCAGTGAAAACCCATGGGTCAAGGCAGCCATCAAAGGTGGGTGCTTCTATCTTTTCCTTGAACATCCTATCATCATAATCCCTAGGGTTATTGTGATTATAGTGATCATGTTCAAAGTTTGGAGCCCTATTAAAGTAACCGTGGTGATTTTGCCTAAGCATGTTATCTCCTTCATGGTTAATGGTCTCTCTTTGAGATGCTTCAATTTGCCCCAACCCTATCCAGTAAATTATGGACACTTTTTGCTAGGTTTTCTATGGTTTGCTCTAAGGAGGGCCTAGGTTCGTAAGTAGATTGATGTTCAGAGTTTGACATGATGCGACCACTACGTAGATGCATGCACACTATATTTATGAATGCAATTGAGATTCACAAAAGTTCAAGTAACCAATTCTCAATGTAAAATTAAGGTCAAACAAGAGTGCATGTAGAGATTAGATCAATGAATCAAAGGAGTAAATTGCAGTCAAGTAGTGACAGTGTTCACAATATTGAGAGATAGCCCAAATAAAAGTCAATTTCCAATAAGCTCCACAATTAATAATGAGAATCAGATATTTCAAAGAAATTGGTTTTTTTTTTTTTTTTGAATTTTAGAATGGGTACTGAAAGAAAGCACAAATAATAAAATAGCTAACTTGAGCACAAAATGGGTAGGCCAATGGGGTATGGTGGGATATGCACATAAAAAATATAAAGATAATATTTTTTAATGAGACAAAATTGAATCCACCAAAAAGAGAGTAAGAATTGTACCTTTGTCAGTGGCCAACTTACTGCACTTGATAGTCACGGGCTTGGCTCCTCAATTGAGTGGTTCTAATTGGACAAAGTGAATCTGTGAAAAAGCAATGTAAGGCCCATACGTGCAATGGGCTGGCAACAACAATACATTATCTTTTCTTTTCTTTTGATTTTTTTTTAATGAAATATAATAAAATACAGTACACGGACTTAAAACTTAAGAAGCTACAGACTGAAAGAGGTTATAGAAACTAAAGAAACAAACAACGGACTCAGAACTGAAAGAAAAAAAAAATTCTCTGCGATGAGAGTCTTCTGCTGGTGTAGGAGATTGATGTCTGATGGCGGCGCGGAGGCGCAGACAACAGCGGGTGGCTGCTTGTCTTGGATCTTGGCAGCGGCAGTGGCTCGTCAATCTCAGCAACGGCAGTTGCTCTTCGATCTTAGCAGCGGTGGGTCGACAATGGGTTTCGGCGGCTAGGTCTTGCGGCGGTGAGGGTTAATTTGTGGGTTCCGGCGGCTAGTGTCTAATGGGCTTACGTGGGTCACCTTCTTTTTTTTTTTTTTTTTTTGGTGGTTTGTGGGTGTGGGTTCTGTGATCAGAGGCGGGCACGGATGGTGGTCACCGGCTTGGGAGGCGTCACTGGTTTCTCTGTTGGCTTGGGGATGAAAAACTCATGTGGGGCTGCGGGGTATATACGAATTGCTGGGGTTGGTTTGGGCTTGTTCAAGATCTCATGGGGCAAAAACTTGAAAGGTACTGTCATATTCGGCTGGCTTGCTCTTTTGATGGTTTTGCTTTCAATTGGTTGCCTACGGTTGTGTTGTATGGACCGGAAGTCTGCTTTGATACCAAAACTGACGTAGGACCACACTAACAATAAAACAAAAAGATAAACCCTAGGAGTCAGCACCAAGCACCAGTGAAAGAAAACACACGTTTTTTTTAATAATTCTCAAAGCTGTCTTACAATAAACAGAAAAGGTGCTTAAATAGCTTAACAATAAACATGCATAAAGAAACCCTAATTATTAAATGCTTGGGCTTGCTTAATCTCAAGCCCAATAACTAATAGGCTCCATCCATAAGGCCACAGAATGGATTGTCTTCTTTTTGCTCTTCCTCCTATATGTGCGTGTAATTGGGGGCTTGTACCTCGTGTCCGCACCAACACCAGATCTAACCCAACCAGGGCAGCCATAAGAAAATACTTCAAATTGACAAAACAGTTGCTAAAGCTTAGACCAAAAAACATGCATATACATTCATGGTGCTACTTTAGCTAGATTGATTGTGTCTCTGAAGATCTAGGAATGGCTTCTAACTGATGTTTGCACACCTTGTGTTTCCTTGATATGATAATGATGCTTGTGATTCCTTTCCTTAGTAGTAGAGTCAGTTGGTGTAAGAGTTGAACTGATTGCAGTGTCCTTTTATGCCTCATTCTCAATAGTAGCATCCTGGTAATACTTTATTGCCTGATCTGTATTTGCACACATAAGCAGTTGCCATCCATTTGTTTCTTTTGTATCCCGCACCATCTTGCCACTGCCACTACAGAACTTGCCAATTCTGGATCCACTTTTTTGCTAACACCAGCATTGCATTGTGACTGCATATCCTCACCACATTTATCGTGATTCTCCAGTATTTCTGATCAAATAATGTTTGAATTCTATTTAATCCAAAGGCCTTTAAAACACTCATTTGAGAGGGCATTCAGTACTTCTGTCCTGTGATTGATAAGTGTCTTGGCATTGCATATATCTCAATGCTGACTTCCCAGTTTCCACATAGAGTTCAGTATATCATGTTGTTTGTCTTGTGAGAACTGAACTCAATCACACTCGCACTCACACCCAAAATAAACAACTTGCAGATTTCGTTTGGAAAGCAAACAAATATGTTGTATATCTGTCCCAAGTGTGCAACAATAACACTAGTTCACTACTGAAAAGGTGATGACGGAAATAATAATGAACATTTTAGACATTTCTAGGAATTGGAAATCGTAGCCTTTTTATAAGCTTTGACAAAACCTCCATCTAGAATCTCAACCTGGAGGCCCAAATTCTATTGTGAATCACAAATGCTCCAGATAGCAATTGGTTTTACATGTGCAGCATCCTTTACACTTGCTCACTCAAAGAAAAAAAATATATATATATATATATATATTTATGTTATACAAAACAAACATATGTTGTCAAGAGCTTTGTAGTTTAATTGGCACTTTCTAGTGTTTTCAACTGAGGCATCTAGGTTCAAATCCGTCCTCCCCTAATTATCAAATTATAATATTACTTTTTAAATTTTTTACTTTTATAGAATTTCAACATATGGTGTTCGTTTCATGATGATTGCTCACGGATTCGAACTTCAAATCTTTTATTCGACGATAAGAAAAGCAAATATTGCTAAGTGGCCTCTTGTCCTCTTTTGTGGGATCCGTTTCCATTTCTATTGATCACAAAGTTTTGGAGGAAGTAGATGGGGATTGGGGAGTGATCCAGTTCCAATTGTGGGGCTTTATTTCAACTAGTTGTAGAGCCACGTGTTGCACATGATAATTTTTTAGGTAAAATACTATTTTAGTCTGTAAACTTTATGAAGAATTTAAAAAAAAAAATAGTTATCATATTTTTCATAATCTTGTCTATAACATTTCTTACTATTATCATATATTTACTAGTTGATGATTGCATAACATAGACATTAAATAAGAGGTATAACTGTTCATTAGATTTTTTAAATTCAGATTATGATTATATATATATAAAAGGTTAAATGATATGTCAAAAAATGAGATTATAAAATTTTCCAACTTTATTTCTATTATAATTTCTAAATTACTGAAGAACATCTCATTTTTATTATGATAGGAAATATAATTTCCCTAGTTAGAGTTTGATTAGTTTTAAGTTAAAAATTTATACTATTATCTTTAATTGTTGATTATTGATTTAATTAAATGAATGTAATGGTTGATTTTATTGCACTATAAAGTTTTCAATGTCCTCTGTATAGTCATCTCTATTTTATTTCTTACTGCTCTTGACCACTTTTTTATTTTCCAAATCACGGTTACTAATTGACGTTTGATTTCATTTCTTTTTTTCTTCCTTCATTTATTCTTTATTACTTTGTATATTTCCTCGCTAGTTGTAATTTTTATGGTTATCAGTAAGAAATAGATATTATGGATGACTTAAATAGTTAGATGTAGTTAGTGGTATGTCTGAAAGGGTTTTTTTTTTTTTTTTTTTTTCCTGAATTTTCAAGGAAATATGAAAAACATTTCTCTAGTTTGGTCTCAATCAATTAAGACATCCATAATATCTTAATAGAAATAGTAACAAGCCATAAATTTTTTTTAATGTATGAAGTGGTTAGGTTAGTGGTATGTCAAAGTAAAAAAAAAAAAAAAAAAAAAAATCTAAGGAAATGTAAAAGGTATTTTTTTGAAAAAAGAAATGGTGATTTTTTGAATTGTAGAAATATGATTGTTTTAATCACCTTGTTTATAGATTTCATTATTTAGTTATAAACATCTAAATTAAAGTAGACGAATATATAAATGCAAAATTATATGTAAAATTACAATTGTAGAAGATAAATATGTATAAATATATATTTTTTGGTTTTTGATTATTCATAAATCTTTATTTCATTGTTTACTTATAAATATCTAAATTAAAGTTTTTTTTATTTATAAAAGAATCTAAATAAAATAGATGAATATGTAAAAGTAAAATTATATGAAAAGTTAAAACTATCCAAGATGAACGTTTAACCACTGGTAAATATGTGTTTTTTGAAGACTAAAAGTATGTTTGATTGTTTTAGCTGGAACTATATAACTATGCAAATATTGTTGCGAGTGATTCCATCATTTGCAAAACTATATAACTATGCAAATATTGTTGCGAGTGATTCCATCATTTGCAAATTATCAAGTTTGGTAGTCTTACAGAATAGATATTTCATTTTGCAAAAAAATTTACAAGAACTCCTCTTTTGTGACAACTTTTTTTATTTTTATTTTTTTAATTTTTTTTTTGCCGAAACAACTTAAGAATATTAAGACTTAAGTTATCACATTTGGTAACTGTTAAATACGTCAGTGATATAAAAAATAGAAAAGGTTAAAATTTTTTAAAATGCATTTTTAGTAGATTGTAATATAAAACATTTTTTTTCTCAATTTTTTATGTAACTTTTCCCATAAGATCAATATTGTTGACATCCTTTAAAGATGATACATAATATTTTTTAGAAGAAGAAGAAAAAGAAGAGACAATGCTAACACATAATATAAAATAAAATTAATATATCTATGATAAAGGTTTTTATCTAAATGATATATAGTAGTCCATATCTTTTTAGTCTTGAATCAAAAAGTCTATTCTCAATAGCCTTTTAAGTCTACAAATTGCTAGGCTTAGACACATTCAAAGAGTGTTATCTAAACTATAAATTATATGACCCTTTATCACACAAATATTTTGATTTCCCTAAAGGAAGGTAGGTGTGTGTCTAGCCATTTTCTTGATTTGTGCTGCATAATTTAATAGTACGAAGGATGTGACCAAATTTAAATGTTGAATAATATAAGATGAGAAGAAAAAAGAGTAAAAATAAAATATATAGCAATAAACATCAAATTATCCAAGTCATACTATGTAATATAATAGGAGCATTATATTATTATATACTATATGTATAATGCAGTAGGATAATATTTAATAATCAAAGAGAATAAAAAATATAACAACTTAAAACACAAAACTAAATCACATCAACTCAAAATAGAATTCTAATTAACACAAAAGCTCATCAACCTAAAGTATGGATACAATAAAAAGAAAAAATCAAACAAAAAATGAAAAACAAATTGAGAGAGAGAGAGAGAGAGAGAGAGAGAGAGAGAGAGAGAGAGAAGTAACTTTTTTGTGTGAGAAAACTATGTATAGAGTGGAAAAGAAGATGTCAAATTTATAGTAAGATGTTGAGAATAAGAATAGTCAAAATAAAAGAAGATAAAAGGGTAGACAGAGAATGATATTAAGGTAGAAAGTAATGAGGAGATGAAGAGGTAAAAGGGAAGGAGAATTTTGGAAAATTAATAATAAAACTAATGGTTAAAAGATATTTTAATTTTTAAATAATGGAGTTTTTAAGTTGCCTTAAATGAGAAAATGTTTTAAAATATATAGGAAAAATTGGAAACAAAAAAGATAATGACGTGGCTGTTGATGTGGTTCAACTGGAGTGTAACAACAATAAATGCTATACTTCAGCTTATATATATAATGCAGAGTAATGCAGTGGTAGAAATGCAGAGTAATATTATCCATCTAACTTGATTAGATTATCCAGTAGACCTTGTCTCAAAGTTAGCACTGGCCAATCTTAAGAATGGCTTCTGTGATCAGATTTAATTAACTGACACATAAAAGCAAGCCTATAGATTGGTGGGTTCCAGTATATTCCTGGAAATGAGGAACGGCAAGACAGTACTATTTAGGTACAATACTATTCCTCATCAGCATTTCTATTTAAAAAATCATTCACCAAGTTTGGCCACTGCGGTCAAGGGTGAATCACTTTTTCAATATTTAGTCATAGTTTTCCATGGTAAATTAGTTCAAGGCACCTCAAGCAGGGCATATAAGTATGCCTTCTATTCATCAAGGTACATCCATGAAAACAAGAAAAATGAGCAACCAAAAAGATCATGTTATGTTGGGTTTTGTAAAGCCTAGTTGTGTTTGATTTAAATTATGACCCGACTCAAAATAATTTTTGGCCCATTTTTGTAGCCTATTGTGAATCCTGTGTGTAGGATATAAAAACTTTTGTTTTGGAGATTAGGGTTTTATGTTGTTTTTTAGAGAGAAAACTGTATTGCTACACTCTGAATTTTTTCCTGAGAATAGTAAAATTTCTGCAACTCCGTAGACGTTGGCAAATTGCCGAACCACATAAATACTGTCTTATGAGTGATTATTATTTTTTCTTTGGCGTATATTTTTTCTCTATTTTTTGAATCTCACAGATCTGAGAATTTCGTACATATTCCCATCAATTGGTATTAGATCCTAGGGTTAGGTTTGAGTGAGAGCAATGACAGAGGAAATAGGAAAGGCGTCTGAAATAGAAAAATTTGATGGCATAGACTTTGGATTCTGGAGAATGAAAATCGAGGACTACCTCTATGGGAAGAAGTTGCATCTGCCGCTTTTGGGGGAGAAACCTGCAACTATGAAAGATGATGAATGGTCTCTTCTTGACAGACAAGTACTGGAGTTATTAGATTAACTCTGTCAAGGTCTGTTGCACACAATGTTGTGAAGGAGAAGACCACAGCAGATCTGATGAAGGCTTTGTCTGGTTTATATGAAAAGCCATCAACAAATAATAAGGTGCATCTGATGAAGAAACTATTCAATTTGAAGATGGCAGAGAATGCATCAGTAGCATAACATCTGAATGAATTTAACACCATCACAAATCAATTGTCTTCTGTAGAAAATGATTTTGATGATGAGATCCATGCACTGATCGTTTTGGCTTCTTTGCCAAACAGTTGGGAGGCTATGAGATTGGCAGTAAGCAATTCTACTGGAAAAGAAAAGCTGAAGTACAATGACATACGAGATCTAGTTCTAGCAGAGGAGATTCGCAAAAGAGATGCAGGTGAAACCTCAGGATCTGGTTCTGCCCTAAACCTTGAGACAAGAGGTAGAGGTAATGATTGAAATTCAAATCGGGGCAGATCAAAATCCAGAAATTCCAATTGGAACAGAAGTAAATCTAGATTTGGCCAACATGTACAACGTTGGAACTGTGGCAAAGCTGGCCACTTTAAGAGGCACTGCAAAAGCCCTAAGAAGAAGAATGATGATGATTCTACTAATGCTGTAACAGATGAGGTACAGGATGCACTACTTCTTGCTGTAGATAGTCCACTTGATGATTGGGTTTTGGACTCAAGAGCTTCGTTTTGTACCACTCCACACCAAGAAATCATAAAGAACTATGTTAAAGGTGATTTTGGTAAGGTGTATTTGGCTGATGGAGAAGCCTTGGATGTTGTGGGTATAGGAGACGTCCGGATTATACTGCCTAATGGGTCTCTCTGGTTACTACAAAAGGTTCGACATATTCTTGACCTGAAAAAGAATCTAATTTCTGTTGGACAACTTGATGATGAAGGGCATGCAATACTATTTGTTGGTGGTACCTAGAAGATTACAAATGGAGCCATGGTATTGGCTTATGGAAAGAAAACTAGTACTCTGTATATGACCTCAAGTCCAAGAGACATAATTGCAGTTGCTGAAGTAGACTAATGCAAGTTTATGGCACCGCAGATTTGGTCACATGAGTGAGAAAGGGATGAAGATGCTACTGTCAAAAGGGAAATTGCTAGAATTGAAGTCTATTAATTTTGATATTTGTGAAAGCTGCATCTTAGGAAAGCAGAAAATAGTGAGCTTCTTGAAAACTGGCAGGACACCGAAGGCTGAAAAATTGGAGTTAATACACACTGATTTGTGGGGGCCTTCTCTGGTTACATCCCTTGGAGGTTCAAGGTATTACATCACTTTCATTAAAAACTCAAGTAGAAAAATATAGGTTTATTTTCTGAAAAATAAATCTAATGTATTTGAGACTTTTAAGAAATGGAAGGCCATGGTTGAGACAGAAACAGATTTGAAAGTAAAATGTCTGAGGTCAGACAGTGGAGGAGACTACATAGATGGAGGGTTTAATGAGTATTGTGCTGCACATGGAATTAGGATGGAGAAGACCATTCCTGAGACACCACAACAGAATGGTGTGGATGAGCGCATGAACAGAACTCTCAATGAGCATGCTAAGAGTATGAGGTTGCATGCTGGATTACCAAAAACTTTATGGGTTGATGCTGTTAGTACTGCAGCTTACCTGATAAATCGAGGACCATTAGTTCCCATGGAATTCAGAATTCCTGAAGAGGTTTGGAGCGGTAAAGAGGTAAAGTTTTCCCATTTAAAAGTTTTTGATTATGTTTCTTATGTTCATATTGATTTTGATGCTCATAGTAAACTTGATGCAAAGTCTAAAATATGTTTTTTTATTGGCTATGGTGATGAGAAATTTAGCTATCAGTTTTGGGATGAACAAAACTGAAAAATCATCAGAAGCAGAAATGTGATATTTAATGAACAGGTTATGTACAAGGACAGATTAACTGTAGTGCTAGATGTTACAGAAATAGATCAAAAGAAATTTGAGTTTTTCAACTTAGATGAATTGACTGAAAATACTGTCCAGAAAAGGGGTGAAGAAGAATAGGAGAATGTATATTCACAGGTAGATCAGAGTACACCTGTAGCTGAAGTCCGTAGATCTTCTAGGATCACTAAACCTCCACAGCGTTATTCACCCGCTCTAAATTATCTCATGTTGACTAATGGTAGTGAGCCAGAGTGTAATGATGAAGCCTTGCAACATGAAAATTCAAGCAAGTGGGAATTAGCCATGAAGGATGAAATGAATTCTTTGTTGGGGAATCAGACATGAGAACTGACTGAAATGCCAGAAGGAAAGAAGGCTTTGCACAACAATTGGGTATACAGAATAAAGAATGAGCATGATGATAGCAAACGCTACAAGGCCAAATTAGTTGTCAAAGGGTTCCGGCAAAAGAAGGTCATCGACTACTCAGAAATATTTTCTCCAGTTATAAAGATGTCAACAATTAGACTAGTACTAGGAATGATGGCTGCAGAGAATCTACATCTTGAGCAGTTAGATGTAAAGACAGCATTCCTTCATGGTGACTTGGAGGAAGAAATTTATATGAGTCAGCCAGAAGGGTTTATTGTTTAGGGACAAGAGAGTCTAGTCTGCAAACTGAGAAAGAGCTTGTATGGCCTAAAGCAAGCTCCAAGACAGTGGTATAAGAAAATTGATAAATTATGAATAGAACTAGGTTCAAGAGATGTGAAGCTGATCATTGTTGCTATGTTAAGTTCTTTGACAATTCTTATATCATTTTACTGTTGTATGTAGATGATATGCTCATTGCAGGGTCTAGCATTGAGGAGATTAATAATCTGAATAAGCAATTGTCAAAACAGTTTGCAATGAAGGATTTGGGAGCTGTAAAACAAATCCTTGGTATGAGAATCACTAGAGACAAGGCTAATGGTACATTGAAACTTTCACAGACAGCGTATATTAAGAAGATTCTAAGCAGGTTTAACATGAATGAAGTTAAGCCTGTGAGTACACCCTTGGGTAGTCATTTCAGACTAAGTAAAGAAAAGTCACCGAAGACAAAAGAAGAAAGGGACCATATGAGTAAGGTACCCTATGCCTCAGCTATTGGCAACTTGATGTATGCTATGGTGTGTACAAAGCCAGACATTGTACATGCAGTGGGAGTTGTGAGTAGATACATGAGTAGGCCAAGAAAGCAACATTGGGAGGCAGTCAAGTGGATTCTGAGATATTTGAGAGGTTCATCAGATACATGTCTTTGCTTTACAAGTGAAAGTTTGAAACTGCAAGATTATGTAGATGCTGATTTAGCAAGTAATATTGATAGTAGAAAGAGTACTACTGAGATTGTATTTACTCCGGGTGGTACAATTATACCTTGGGCTTCAAATCTACAAAAAATTGTTGTTTTGTCTACTACAGAAGCTGAGTATGTTGCAGCGACTAAAGCTAGAAATGAGATGATTTGGCTACATAGATTCTTGGATGAATTGGGCAAGAAGTAGGAGTTGGGCATTCTACACAGTGATAGTTAGAGTGCAATTTTTCTTGCTAAAAATTCAGCTTTTCATTCAAAGTCAAAGCATATACAGGTGAGATACCATTTTATCCGTTACCTTATTGAAGATAAACTGGTAATATTTGAGAAGATTTGTGGATCTAAGAACCCGGTAGACATGTTGACTAAGGGTGTTACTATTGAGACAGCTTCAGTTGGTCTTCTAGCTTGAGGACAGGAGGATGAGTTGCAATGATGAGGGATTGTCTTTGGAGGATTGCGGTTGATGTTAGTGATTGAACTAGTCTCCAAGTGGGAGATTTGTTGGGTTTTGTGGAGTCTAGTTGTGTTTGATTCAAATTATGACCCGACCCGAAATAATTTTTGGCCCGTTTTTGTAACCCATTATGAATCTTGTGCGCTGGATATAAAAATTGTTGTTTTGGAGATTAGGGTTTTATGTTGTTTTTTAAAGAGAAAACTGTACTGCCGCACTCTGTATTTTTCCCTAAGAATAGTAAAATCTCTGCAACTCTATGGACGTAGGCAAATTGATGAACCACGTAAATATTGTCTTGTGTGCGATTATTTTTTTTTCTTTGGCGTATATTTTTACTTTATTTTTTGCATCTCACAGATTTGGGAATTTCGTACATATTCCCATCATGTTGTTGTGCTCACTTATCCTCCAGTTTGCCAAATGTTTGGTCTCCAAAGGGCTCAAGGCCACTCTAGCCACGACCCATTACACTGTCAAGTCCATCCATGCAACCACTGTTGGTGTTGAGCAGCTCAGATGGCTATGATGAGGGTGGATATAAGGAAGCTCCTAGTACAGAAGCCTACTTAGAGTCGTTTAAACCAGTTGGTTCAAAAGCTTTAGTAGAGCTCATATCAAAGTTCAAAGACTCAGCCTCACCAGTAACTGTGTTGTGTATGACTCTTTGCTTCCATGGGCTCTTGATATGGCCAGGAAATTTGGCATTTATGGAGCAGTATTCTTGACAAACTCAGCTTCTGTATGCTCCATGTACTGGCATATCGATCATGGTCGCTTGACTTTGCCAGTGAAGCGAAAAACGAGCCTGTGTTGTTGCCTGGATTACCTTCACTTGGCCTTTTTGACTTGCTTAGTTTTCTTGCTCAGCCTTCAAGTAATTCTGCATATTTGGCAATGATCATGGAAAAATTTGGTTGTTTGGATAAAAATGACTGGGTAATCTGTAACAGTTCTGAAGATTTGAAAAGTGAGGTAACTTTCTTATATTTCACCCACACAGGTTATGTTTAACCAGATTACTCACTATAGTATGTTGGTTTTTTTTTTTTTTTGTTTGCTTTGGGCACTATTTTCTATTGTTAAGCATAGATGCCAGGAAGAAAAATAATTTGTAAGAGCACTCACAGCAGTGGTGCTATATTGGTATTTTTTAGCTCCTCAACCACAAAAAGCATGCTCTAGCAGTGGAGCTAAATCTATTTTTTTTAGCTCCATTGCTATAGTGCACATCTATAGATAGATGTGCACTGTTCATGAGAGCTAAACAAAAAAAAATATTATTTTAATCCCAGGCCCGATTAAAATAATAAAAGTGGTTCTCTCTCTCAGTCACTCTCACCTCACAGCTCACATCGTGCCTCTCTCTCTCTCAGTCACTCTCACCTCTCTGTCTCAACGTCTCTGACCCACGCCTCCGCCGGCCTCAACGTCACCGGCCCAAGCCAACCCAAGCCTTAAGCCGCCGATCCACGCCTTTGCCTAGTCGTCCATCCCAATGCTCACCCAACACCGATCAGACCCATCCGCCTCAGACCCACGCCGACACTGTCCTCCCCAAGTCGCAAGCCACTGCTGCTGTTCATTTCTCTATTCTCTTTGCTGTGATTGAGTTTTTTTTTTTTTTTTTTTTTTTTTTTTTTTAATGTATTTTCATATGGGTTTGGTGGCTGTGGTGGTGGTGGTCGATTTTGGCTATGGTAGTGGTGGTGGATGATTTTGACAGTGGGCTTGTGGATTTTGGTTGTGGTGGTGGTGGATGATTTTGGCTTTGGCAGTGGGTTTTGTGTATTTTGGCTATGAGTTTTGTGGTTTATGGTTGTGGTTGTGGTTGTGGTTGTGGCAGTGGCAGTGGGTTGTGGTTGAGGTTGTCATGATTGGTTGTCATGGCTGGTGGTTTGTGGTGACTAGTGGTGATGGGGTTGTGATTGTGGTTGCGGTTTTGTTTTTGTTTTTGTTTTTGTTTTTTTATATGTTGTGTTGTGGTTGCCAAAGTAGAGTGGTGGTTGTGGCCGGTGGTGGTTGTGGCTGTGGCTGATGGTAGAGGTGGTTGTGGTTGGTGCTGTGGATGTTTTTTGGGTAGTGAGATATATTATTCTATTGTATGAGATATATTATTCTATTGTGATGTTTATATTATTTTATTGTGTTGAAAGCTAAAATAGATCTACTGCTGCAACATGTGTGTAGGTAAATAGATAAAGTAACTTTTGGTGGAGCTAAAAAGCTAAACTTTTAGCTCCACTGGTGTGGATGCTCTAAATACTGATTTATATGGGCATGGTTAAGGACATAGAATTATTATATAATCGGAAATAAATTAAAACCGATAGACAATCATGGAAATTGAGAAAACAAATGATGTTAAGAGGGAAAAAGTAGAAGATGGGATAGGTGAATTCCTATTTTTTAATTTGTGATATGAGATGAGATCAGAAGACCTAGGAATTTCCAAATAATTTAGAGCTTCTCAATATATTCAGGATAATCTTGGACAATGGATAAGTATGAAATATATAACTATAGATTTTTATTTAGAGCTTCTCAATATGGAAGCTCAGATAAGAACATTGATGAATTTTTAGGGAATTTGGTGAAAGGAGGGCAAGAAAGCTTGATTTTGGATGGCACTTGATCAACAAAATTAACTACTTTTGATAATAATATGACTCAATGGCAGGAAAGAGACTTGAAAAAGCTTGACTGAGTTCATCACATACCCCTTTCAATATGTAATTTTATCTTTTAATGTTTAATAAGAATAATTGCAAGTATTCACTAAGAAAACGGCCATGCATTTTAATCTTGTCATCTGAGCAGGTTAGTCAATACATAATTTTTCAGCCTTGTAAATCATCTAATTTAAGTTCTAGTTTGGTGTCATTGAGAATCAAAGCAAATCTAGGTCAGTTTTCTCAGTAGATGTAGAGTCACATAATCATCTTAACAAATAATTTTGTAACGATCTTCTGAGGTTCATTGCAAAACCATAAAAAAAGGGGGCCAAATATGGAGCATGTGGACGTGACTCCACCTTGATTCGAAGAATTTGTTTTCTTTGTGGATATTGAGGTGACTTCCTCTTGACAAGGCAATATTATGAAATTAAGATTTATCAGTATCTTTACCAAAGGCTCATTCTGTGGCAACAATGGACTCGTATTTGTCACTATGTTTTGACTTATCAAAAGTTCTAAGCTACACTTACAACATGAGGTTTCTTCTGATTCATCAATTGTAGTTGTAAAGCAATTTAATAAACTTCATATTGCGAAAGCATTAAGTCAATAACAACATTTATACCAATTATTCAACTCTGTAAATTTTTATAGCATCAATGAAAGGAATATCCAAATGAAAGCAAGGATCAAATACAGAGACTTCATTATTGATGAAGTTGGGTCCAAGTTCAATTACTTTTTCTTCAGAAGAAAAAAAAAATCTTAATAGGGAAGTAATCCTGTGCATTTGACTGTCATTTTCTCCAGGTAAAATTAGTGGACAGGTGGCATGTTAGGATTTCTTTCATTCCCCTTAGAGCATCCACATTGGTGGTGCCAAATAGCTAAAATTATAGCTCCACCAATGTGGATGCTCTAAGGGGAATGAAAGTCACAAGCAACATGTCTCTTATATGGTGTCAAAAACTATATATGGTGTTTGAATATAGCACATCTGAATCTGAATAGCAACCTTAGTTTCTAAGACAAATAAATAATAAATTATATATGGTGTCAAAAACTATAAATCTTTTTTTCCTTTTTGGTGGGGAGGGGGGCTGGGGTTAAAAAAGCCATCATCCAATTGCACCAAAAATGCAACAACAGATACTCTTTTTGGGTGGGGGTGTTGATAGGAAAGTACAACTCAAAATTTACACCACTGTCGCCCTAATCCATAATAACAAATATTTTCTTCTCTGTTATTGTTTGAATACAACAAAAAACTTTGAATCTACATTAATGCCCATTTCTCCTTATATATCCCAACACAAACGAAGAAACTCTCAACACTTGGTAGACATAAGATTAATCTACTATCTTTTCTCCCATTAACCTTCAAGTTCTGCATTTCTTCAACAGTAACACCTCATGAAAAGGAACATTTTGGACATTTACTAGAATTACAAATCCTTCCATTTTTCCCTGTAATATTTTAGGGCCCAAATGTCTAAATAGGAATTTGAATACAGGAAAAAACTGTAAATTTCACGATAGACTAACATCATCACATAACAGTAAAAATAGAAATGTTCCTTTCTTGTAAGCCTAGAGATGATGCTTTTTGTGTCGAGGTGTATGCGAGTTTGTGTTTGCTGGTGTGTAAATCATATACACCTTCCACACAAAAAGAAAGAAATCTATATACAATTTGGTATAACTTCATTTCATGAACAAAAGAAAAAAAAAAGAAAAAAGAATCCTTTCCAAGCAATATTAAAAACAAAAAAGCTGATATTACTAATTTTGGGACATGCCCCATCGAATAGATAAAAAAAAAGTCCAAAATTGACTACACCATGTATCTTATAATACAATTTGAAAGATCAAGCCTAGTATTAAAATTTATCAAAGATAATCAAGAGAGAGAGTGACAATTAACTTAGTTGGTAAAGTCTCTTGACATTGTATTGAAGACTAGGTATTGAATTGCACATCAACCAGAGATAGGAGGATTAAGGAACAGGAGGGAAAATTCCCTCTTTTTATCTTTTTTAAGAGAAGTAGAAGAGGGAAAATTCCCATTATGTAGCTCACAGGCCAAGTAGGCCTCTAATGACCACAATAAGACAGAAATGGCCAACAAAATTAGCCAAAATATTCAGGAAATTAATACCTACTAGAAACCATACTCCACACTCCAACCTAACAATAGTTGGCAGTCTAACAATTATCAAAGAAAGAATTAATTCAAAATTATCTATTAGAGAATAGTATATGTAACTATGTAAGCAGTTAAGCACTCACTAAATTTGTCTTTTGAAACTGTTTCTATATTCCTTTGTGCATCCATTCGTTTTTCCTGCAAGACAACACTAAGAGAACCATACACACTGAAGCATGGGTTGGAGGCCCAAGAAAACTCAACCCTAAGAAAAATGCAGAATTAATGCATATAGCAATTATGAGAAGGCAGTTATGAATATTATCATGATCAACATTTCTAGCAAAACTCTGTTTAGAAATCCTGCACATTGTTACACGCAAGTTAACTCATCAAAAAACCAATCTGTCTTTTCGCATATAAGCATATTAAAAGACCAAACTGTGACTAAAAAAATTTAGAAATCAAATCAACAAAATCACCAAGTTATATAATAAACCACATCAAAAGAATACAAAACATAGAATGATATATAGGAATAAAAACAATTACATGACAGAATGCTACATTCTCATGAATAAGGTTTACAGCTTATAAGAGGGAGATCCAGAAGCAAAGTAAGTAAAATGAAAAATAAATTTTATAGGTTCAGAGATTCTCTCTCTAAATTACAAAAAAAAATTGCCTTCCACCAACTTTGTTGGTGGATTTCAGTTACACGAACAAAACATTATCACAAAAACAGGACATTCACTTCGAAATTTATTGTTTAATGAGTTCAAATATTTATTTCAAGATATGCCATGAAATATTACCTGATAGGTAAATAAACATAGTGTATGCAATTTTCTTTTCCAGATTTTGAAATTATAGTATTTCTTCCCTCCTAACCCGTTTATTTTTAGGTGACTCGAAGCTGAGTTTTAAACCATTTGTTGATAAACAAAAATTTTCATGTAAGATTTGTCTCTTCAAATAATGATGCCTTGAGAAACCAAGCACTACATGTTCCATGTTTACAGGAGAAACCAGGAAAGAAAAACAGCAAAGTTGTTCCATGAACATGATTTCCAAATAATAGAAACTTTAATAAGGCCTTAATCAATCTCTTCGCCCACTTTTTTCAAGTTAGTCACAGAATATGGTCCCAAAGCAAAAGATGACATAAAAGATAAATCATCCTCTTAATGCAAGCCTTGAATGGAAACAATAGAGGTGTTTACTAACAAAAATCTTGTTTGCTAATTACATAAGAACCTCTTATCACTTGTACAAAAGTTGCAAAAGAATCTCAAAATGAGTCCATTCAAGGTTCATTTTTTCAACAAAGAAAGCAATCTCCAAATAAGATACACATGAGTTCTGTGAAACTTTAAGCAAATAAAACCTTTGTTCAATTTCTAATGGCAGCAAGCATCACTACACCATATACAACCTTTCCTTCCTTGACTTTTCCATTTGGATGGGCTTCCTTAACCGACGCAACTATTGTGTCTCCCAATCTTGCACCTTTCCCCTTTAAAGGTTGTATGCACATCACCTTTGTTGCCCCCAAGTAGTCCACAACTTTGAGAACGGACCTCATTTGAATTAAAGTCCTTTGTTACTGTTAAATTGCAAAGACCAAACTGAGGCAAAATCCAGGGGAGATAAAACCAGTGGACCTTTATATATTGATTTGGCAAAATGGATTAAACCTTGGTTAAAATAATATGCCTTGTTTTACAATAAGGTAAAAGATTATTAGTAGTTCTTTTAATCTTTCAAATAAAATGTAGGAACTAGGCAATTTTTATAACATCCTTATAGCCTTCTAAGGGAGATGGCTAAAACAGTTCTTCCTTTCAAGGCAAAGTAAAATGCTATTGGTCTCTGGACAAGTAAAATGTATAACCAACCAACTACCTTACAAGAGATCTGATGGTATTCGAAATTCAGATTTAACCTATGAAGCACGGGTGCGTTTCGGGACTCAGGTGCGGGTGCAGGTGCGGGTGCGGGACTCGGCAATTTTTGAAAAAGGTGGGTGCGGGTGTGGCAGGACTCAGCGATTAAAAAATTATTAAAAATATTTTTATTTATATTTTTAATATATTGCTAAGCATACTTTTTCACATTATATAAACATATACCAAATTTAAGAGCAATAGTATATAATAAGTTAATAACAAAACCCTTTAACTCCCACAAGAACCGAAAAAACAAGCAAAAAAACACAGCAAGCAGCCATAACAAAACCCTTTAGCTCCCACAAGAACCAAAAAAACAAGCAAAAAAACACAACAAGCAGCCAAGCACACAAATTTTCCGATTCACAAATTCATTTCTAAGCAATTTGAAAGAGAGAAATCGTAAAAGGGTTTTGGTGTGAGAGAGCACACCTGAAGCCGAGCTCGCAGAGAAGAGAAGAGACCTGAAGCTGAGCTCGCAGAGAGCACAGAGAAGAGAGATGAGGGACGGAGTGAGAGAGAGCGTTTGGACGAAGTGAGAGTGTGCGAGAGAGTCCTAGGGTTTTAGGTTAAGTTCAAACGGTGCGTTTCGCACCTTTTTTTTTTTTTTTTTTGAATTTTTGCCTGACTCGGGCGTTTCGGCTTGAACCGGAAATTTAGGCGGTTTCGCCAGTTTCGGCCGATATGGCCGATACGGCCCGAGTCGGCGTGAGTCCGGGAATCCACGTGGCAGGACACAGCTCGACGCGCGGTCAGCGGCGTCCCTCCCGCGTCGCAGCGTCCCGCTGCATCGGACGCGGGTGCGAGAGGCCTGGAGCCGAGTCCGTGCATCAGAGGATTTAACAAGCATACATTTTAATTTCTCCTGTGTGTTCAAACATGAGCAATGCACAAAACTGACTGGTAGGATGTGGGTAATGGTCTGATTTTTTGTCACTTTGTGTATACTTCATTCCTCACCTTTGCTTTCTTTAAATTTCCTTACTTTTGTGGTAGGGGTAATTAAATTACCAATGGAGGTCATTAAGTTCTTGGATTACACACTGCAAGAAACATATTAAGAACCGAGACTATTGTACTCACAAAGGCAGCTTTCTAACTCTATATGAGACCGACAAGTATGAGTAGCTTATGAATTCTTGCTGAAGGTTATAATAGTAACTTAGAAATCTATCTCTAATTCTCACCAACTTCAAAGTTGCTTGGATACTAATTCCTTCCATTTAAGCCAATTCAATTAAGCATTAGTTTCAAAAGCATACAATTGAGTCCCATGAATGAAATTTAGCTTTGGCTAAATCACTGAATCTATTCAACCCAATCTTGAATGAGGCAAACCAATCATGAGTAAGACTCAACTTTCTTATTTGTGGTGAGTAATATAAAACAAAGACTAGAACCTAAGCTAATTTGTTGAAGATCTAATTAACCTGGTTTTGAGCCTTAGTACTCACATTCTCAATCTTACTAAAAATTTGAACAACATCAAGACTCAACACCCATTTCCAAGCTCAAGCTCATTTACACACCAAGTTCAGACAAAGTTCATTAAAACCTTACATTTATCTGAAAAAATGTATCAGCCTAATGTAATGTACTAATGTCATTACCACAGAAACAATTCTAAATGTAAATTCACACAAATAATACTTTAACAACAAGCTTTTAGTACTTCTTCCCAAACATTAAATCAAGAACTACTACCAGGAAAAAGAAGGGCTTAACAACCTGTGAAGAAGCATTTCAATCAATGGCACTCACATATATCATATCAATAAACCCATATGAACTGCATAACTAAAATCAACGTTAAAACAAACCAAAGCATCAAAAGGCACAATATAAGCAACTTATGGGCCAAAAATTAAAGCTTTAAGTAAGCAATAGAAGTAGAATCACATACCTTTAGACCATTTCGAAGCAAACCCAGAAGCCATCTTTGTACTTATCTATTATTCCCCGTGAATATGGGATTATATTACCATCAAAAGCATTCAATTAAATGATTTCTCATTGAAAAAAAAAAAAGTGCCAGATTAACAATGGGCTAAGTGAATCAAACAACCATAAGAACAAATCCAAAGAGAATAAGGAGATGGGACACGCACCTCAAGTAGATCGAATCTCAACCAAGCACAGGCCCTTTTGCTGCACAAGAGTGAGAGGGGAAATTCTTAGCTCGCTGACCTTGTAGATCTCATCGAGCTTGGGCCTGAAGCATGCAATCTGAGAGCTAAAGGAGGAGAGGTGGATTGGGGACAGAAAGTAAGTTCTTGGAGTTTTGAGGCACAATGAAAAATAAAATTTGAAAGCTTTGAGTTTTGAATTTTGAGACTGAAAGATTTTACTAACTCGCCCAATTCCCTTCTAATGGCCAGAACACCCCTAAACTTTTATTTTGACCAATTTGCTCCTTCAACCATACAAGCCTGCCTAATAGAGCCATCCGTTACTCTGACTGTTAAGCGACTAACAGAACACAACACACACGTGCATTTCATTTAAATCAAAGAAAAAAAAAACATCCACCACGTTCTGATACAGAGAGTGCATCGCCTGAGTTTATGGTTCTGCCATCGTTCGTTGTCTGTAAATCTGCAGCCATTATTGCCATCCATGGGGAAGAGGAAAGAAAGTACGCGAGCTTGAGAGAGAAACCCAAATTAGAGAAATCTATGAATTAATTTTTAGAGAGAGATTGAGATGTGGAGATTAGATTTGAGATTAGTTCTGACATCTGAGAGGTTAGAGCTTGAGAGTTTTTGGCTATGGAAGCTACGGTTTGGCTAGAGAGAGAAAGCTACGAGAGAAAGAAATGAAGAGAAGCTAGAGAAGAGAGATGGCTTGGTCTTAGGAGGGCAAAAATTGCGAAACAGTCTATTTTTGGGAAAAAAATAGGCGCGTGGCATGCGTTCAAAATTATTTAGTAAGTTGGACTCTTTTTGAAAGTCGAGTTTGGCAAACTCGACTTTGGGCTGAAAAACGAACACTATAGTGGCGTTTTTTTAGTGCCTATAGCAGCATTTATAAAAAACGCCACTAAAGTGTTCGTTTTCCAGCCCAAAGTCGAGTTTGCCAAACTCGACTTTCAAAAAGAGTCCAATTTACTAAATAACTTTGAACGCATGCCACGCGCCTAATTTTTTCCCCGAAATAGACTGTTTCGCAATTTTTTCCGTCTTAGGAGCCACTGCAGGCAGTGGTGGTAGTGGTCTTGATCTGTGGGTTTAGAGAGAGAAGTTGCACAAAGAAGCTTTGGTTTAGGCTTAGAGACTTTGCTGAAAACCTAGGATGGTACTTGTCCAACAAGATCCGATGGTGGTGCATACCTCCGGCGATTCCGTGATCTCTCAGATGCTTCCTGGGCTTGCCAATACGGCCATGTCTGGCGCTCACTATTTATGGCCTCAAACAGAATGCTTATCTTTCTTCTCTTTTCATTCTGGGAAGTGATATAAAGAATATTAAAGTAGTCATGACAGAAGGATTAGAAGCTTGTGACAAGGAAAAGAGTGATTGAAGTGAGGAACATGTTGAAAGCACATTTGTAGCGTCTTCGCAAATGTGCTCATCTTTTGACTTAAATGAAGAAGCCAGTAGTCAAGAAGTAATATTGCCAAGGTTGGTGAACTCAGTATTGAAGATGATGTGACGTGTCTTCTTCATGTTCCTCGTGAAACGTGTCGCCATTGTTGGGATCAATGTTATGAATACCGTTTCGGACCCCGTTTCGGTTTGTCCAGTGGAATGGAATATTTCGGTACCGGCCGATTTCGGCATACTGTTTCAGGGTGTTTCGGTGTTCCTAAAAAATAATTTATATATATTCTCGTAGAACATAAAATTGTCAATTTTAATAAATAAATAACTAAATATCAAATAATACAAATCATTTAGTCTTAACTCTTAAGTCTTAAACATCAATATAACATCAATTTAACATCACACAATAAGAAGATTTATAAGTCAATAACTAAATATCAAATAATAATTCCTAAGTTCTTAACCACAAAACAAATCATAAGAAAAAAAAAAATTTATGACAGAGGGAGAAGGAATGAAAAAAAAAAAAAAACTTTTTTTTTTCTCTTTTTTTTTTTTTTTTTTTTTTTACAAGCCAAATCCTATTCCGGCCGAAATTCACATCTCGGCCGGAATTGGCCGGAATGACCCGAAACGGCTCGAAATCTGACCCAAGGTGGAACGTGAGTTATTCTTGTACCGGTTTACATACCGGTACGAAAAATTCCGGCCGTTCCAGCTGGAACGGAACGGAATCAATAACAATGGTTGGGATCTCTCTCAATTAGTTTGGACAAATTTTTTTTTTTTTTTTTTTTGATGGGATAGTTTTCTTTGGAAAATTAACCATCTTTTATATCAAATATCAATTTAATTTTTAACTGTTAATTTGGTCTTTAATTTATTTAATATCGTGTCAATTTAGTCAATAAATTTGTTTTTAGATAAAAAATGTTGATGTATTAAACAGAATAGTAAAAAATTATTTTTCATACCATATTAATTGCCAACTGTATATTCATATCAGCTTTAAAAAAAAAAAAAAAAACCCAAATTAAAATATGCTCACGTGAGATTGGATTCATCTCGCTAAATGGTTCAAAATTAAAATCCCTAAAAGTTTCTCTCTCTCCCGTCAATATCATCTCCATAGTTATACAAATTTCTCAAAAGTTTAAGTGTTGGTTAACAGTTTGTTTAATTTTCTCCTACAAGCTTGCTTCAGGAGCTTGGGCTATAAAAGAATGCAAAGCACCTTGTGAAACCACTGTTGGCAGCTCATAAAAAATGGATTCATTTTTCTTTTTATTTGAGAAAGGTTGTCCACCATTCTGTAAAACTCTTCGGGTTTTTAGGTTTGGTTTGAATTTGAAATGATGGTAGATTTGTTGGCAGGTCTACATGATGATTCTATAAAATCTGGAAAGTAAAAAAGAGTGGTAGCAAATCACTCGTTTGCAAAGGGATCTGTGGCACTAGGTAGTGCAGGTTTGATCCTATTGGACTAACTTAGATTTTTTGAGCTGTTTTCTAGACCAGCTTTCTTAAACAGGATTGTTTCTTTTAAACGAGAGAGAGAGAGAGAGAGAGAGAGAGAGAGAAATTATTTTAGAACTATTTAGTGAGAAAAATCATATTTGTGTGCAGATTTTAATTTGGGTTTTTTTTTTTTACTCTGATTAGTCCGAATGGGAAAATTATTAGGTATTCTCTGATTACCATAAATGCATACTTCCCCCTCTCACATGAATGGTAGATCCCACTATAAATTTAACTAGTGAGACCCACTATTCATGTGAGAGGAGGGAGTACGTATTTATGATACTTTAGGAATACGCATTTATTTCTCGTCTGGTTGGTAGTTGACTTGGCATTAAAAATGATTTAAATGATTTTTTACTATTCCGTTTGACACATCAGTTTTTTTCATTTAAAAGATAACGGTAAAGATTAAATTAACACAATGCTAAAAATGTTAGAGACCAAATTGACATAATTAAAAAATTAAGGACCAAATTGACATATGGTGTAAATGATATGGACTAATTTTGTAATTTACTCTTCTTCTTTTTTTATGAAATACACGTGAGTTATGTTGGTAACTTAACAGACAGACTAACGAATGACTCTATTTGTCAGGCTTGTATAGTTCAATGAGCAAATTGACCAAAATAAAATTTTAAAAATAAAAGTTTAGGAGGTGTTCTGGCCACTGTTTTAAAGTTTAGGGAATCTCTTGACATTTTTCCCTGCTTTTTATTTATTTATTTTTCAAATACATTTTTCTGCGGATTCTCTATCTTCTATTTGTCTCATTTAAAAAATATTATTATTATTTATTTATTCTTTAACGTTTCCTTATTCTTTTTTAATTTTTTTTAGAGAAGATTAATATTTGTTTATTCATTCCTAACTAATATATTTTTAAATTGTTCGAGGTATTTTCTTAGCAAATCTTGTGGAGAACTTGAGGCAACCATATGGTGGGTTGGTGTATCATATACTTTTAATTTATTAAATGCTTGATTATTTTTTATATTATGCTTTATTATAATTTGAAATTTATCAAATTTACTTAGTCTTGTGCATGTCTTTTAAAATTTCTATCTATCTCATTTAAAAAATATTATCTTTTTATTTATTCTTTAACGTTTCTTTATTCTTTTTTAAATTTTTTTTAGAAGATTAATATTGGTTTATTCATTCCTAACTAATATATTTTTAAATTGTTTGATGGTATTTTCTTAACAAATCTTGTGGAGCACTTGAGGCAACCATATAGTGGATTGGTGTATTATATACTTTAATTTATTAAATGCTTGATTATTTTTATATTATATTTTATTATAATTTGAAATTTATCAAATTTACTTAGTCTTGTGCATGTCTTTTAAAATTTCTATCTATCTCATTTAAAAATATTATTTTTTATTCATTATTTAATGTTTCTTTATTCTTTTTTAATTTTCTTTGAGAAGATTAATATTTGTTTATTCATTCCTAACTAATATATTTTTAGATTGTTTGACGGTATTTTCTTAACAAATATTGTGGAGCACTTGAGACAACCATATAGTGGGTTGGTGTATCATATACTTTTAATTTATTAAATGCTTGCATTATTTTTTATATTATAATTTGAAATTTATCAAATTTACTTAGTCTTGTGCATGTCTTTTAAAAATTCTATATAATTTGAAATTCATCTAATCTATTTTAGTCTTAAAATTTATCAAAATATTTGTGATTTGAAATGAATTTAGCCCAACCCAAAAGCATTTCCTTTTCTTTTTCTTTTTTATTTTCTTTTTTCCCTCTAGATTTTTTCTCCTCCATAGATGTATCCACTCTTCTCCTCTCTATCTTCATCGTATACCCACACACATGCCCCCATTCTTTCTTATTTTTGTTTTGGATCGAATGCAAAACTCACCCTCTACGTTTTACCAAAATTCATTTTAGTCCTCTAACTTTCAAGTTTATTCAATTAAGGTTTTTCCATCAATTTTTGTTATATGTTATGGTTAATTTTTCAATTTTTTTTAAAAATTTTTCTTCAAATTTTTATAGTTAAAAAAAAAATTTCAAATTTTTTTTAACAAAAGTGACAAAAATGCCTCAATTAAATAAATCTGAAATTTAGAGGACTGAAATGAACGAAAGCAAAGTTAGAGGACTAAAATAAATTCTGAAGAAACTTAGAGGGTGAGTTTTGCATTTTAGCATTTTTTTTTTGTTGTTCTACTTCTACCCCTTCATTTACCAGTAAATTAAGTCATCTCTAGTCCAGAGAGTGAGAGAGATCACCAGTGGAAATCAAAGGCCAGGGAAGAGAGTCATCTGCTTGAGTTTGAGACATTTAAGGGAGAAAGGAGGTGAGTTTGATTTGTATCCATTGAAATAATAGTTGAATATTTTAATTGGTTGCGCTAATTTCTTATTTTGTTTTATTCTTTTGCTAATAAATAGTAGCACATTAGGAAAATAGAGTGACTGCTCATTAGAAAAAAACTTTTTGAATTTTAAAGAGGCTGTTGGAGCACCATTTTATGGTTAGAATCTCCAAAATATAGATGATTTTGTGTTTGCCGATGCTGTTGGAGATGCTCTAACAGATGTTACAATGGGTGGGTTTTATTTAGCTAATGTGGCATAAAAGTCTATGTAAGCAAATTTGAATGAGGTGTCTTAAGGTTGTGTTTGGAATTAGAGTTTAAAGTCAGTTTATTCTACTATTCAACTTATTTTTGCTACTGTACGGGGTACGATCCTAGGCCCACTGGACCTTGGGCCTTGGCCTCATTGTATGGGATACAATCCCAGGCCCATTGGTCCTTGGGCCTTGGCCTAGACATTCTTTAAGGCCAAATCTGAGCCCAAGCACTGTAGTAGGTCCATTTTGTTTTGAACATATGATAAACAAGCCCATATCGATCAAATTATGACTTGATCGGGAATGTGCTTGCTCAGAACAGCTCATGTCCTCGGCAGCTCAATATTGCCTTAGGGAGTATTGCTGCCGAGTAATCTTTTGGGGGCTGGAACCAGTTTTGATGCCATTACCACTGTTTCCAATAGAGCATATTCCTTATCAGGAATAATCAAATTGGACCCCACACACACGAGTGAGACTAGAGGGTAATCATGGAACCTCCACCAACCTCAAGCTATAAATAGCAGAAGTGAGTAAAAAGAAGGGGTTGGCAATTCTGGGAAGAAAATACAGAGTAAAAGGAAGAGAGGGCTGGTATCACCAAGAGAGGGAGCAACTTAAAGAGGAAAAGAGGGAGTATTCGTGAGGGCTGAGAGGTGTCACTAGGGAGCCTAGCGAGGAACTACCCATAGTAGGAAACACTAAGCCCATAATACAAATAAATTGTGAGCCCAATTACGAGCCTTGTCCATTAAGGGAATTTTGGGTACGCATAGCTAATATTCAGCTTATTTTTGTTACTATTCATGGGTCTCATTACACGTTTTGGTACTATTAATGGGTCCGACTGTACTATTTCAGTTAGCTTTTAGCTTTATTTACAGTATTTTCAGTAAAAAGTTTTTAGTTTTAACTAAATAAGTTGTTCCCAAATAAATACTAAATCTATTAGCTGGATCTACAAGGTTAAGAATTCAGAAAGTCAAAAGGTGCAATGGAAATGAAGGGGTGGGGTTTGAACAAATTTTAGGGACAAATTTGTCTTTTCATTTTAGTTGGTGGAGTAAGTTGAGCTGGTTTTTTTGACAAGTGTCAATCATTTATTGGGATCAAACACCAAACCAGATGCTTGAGGTCTACGAGTTAAAGGTCTCTCTTCAAGGTCTATGCGAAGACATTAATTTATTTTTTTTTAATTGCAAACTACACCCTTAAAGTTTGAGAATAATTGGATTATACACCCTTAAGTTTTAGAATTTGGATTTGAGCATCTGAAGTTTTATTTCGTTTGCATCAGCAGTTCCTCCATACATATTTTTTTGTTAAATGTCACATAAATTTGCCAAACATGTTTAGTTTGTCTAATAAAATAATGTCACGTCATTTTTGTAGCATAGAAAATTTTAAATAATTAAAAAGACATGGCATATACGTGGTATTATTTTATTAGATGAACAAAACACGTGTGATAAGATTATGTGGCACTTAACGGAAAATATGAACGAAGAAATAGCAGATGCAAAATAGAATAGAACTTTAGGAATAAAATCTAAGGGTATGTTTGGTTGGGTGGATTTTAGGGAGGATGAAAAAAAGAGAGTGGAAAATAGGAGAGAAAAAGAGTGAGAAGGGTGTTTGGTTGAGAGAGAGAGGAGGAGAGAAAAGTGGTGGGGCCCAGTTGTTTTCTATCTGGGCTCACCAAAATTCAATCTCTCCAAAATGGGAGAGAAAAGAAGGAAGATGTGTGTTGGACAAAATTGCCCTTCTCCATCCAATAG
Source organism: Notholithocarpus densiflorus (assembly GCA_030021035.2). NCBI lineage: Eukaryota > Viridiplantae > Streptophyta > Magnoliopsida > Fagales > Fagaceae > Notholithocarpus > Notholithocarpus densiflorus. The sequence continues at coordinate 57,686 of JARYZH020000546.1, forward strand.
CCAACTTTTTGTCTTTCTGTTGTTTTTTTTTTTTTTTTTTTTGTGGATAAAATTTTGCACAGTACACGTTGATTCTTTTTGTTTGTTTTTATCTGTTTTTTTTAATATCCTTTTAGCATTTGCTTATTTTATAAAAAAAAAAATTTAAGTGTCCATACAATTTTTTTTTTTAATAATAAATGTGTTACTTTTTGTTTATATATTTAGTAAGGACATAATGGTAAATTTATATCAACTTTATTTTTCATCATCTCATTTTTTATCTCAACAAAACAAAAAAGTTTTCCATCCATTCACTTTTCCACCCCTCCAACCAATTACAAATGAGGGAAAACTAAATCTTTTCTATCCTCCCACTTTTCCATCTTCCCAACGAAACGGATGGTCCGTTTGACTGGAGGGTTGAAAAAGTGGGATGATAGAAAATAGTGAGAGGATGGAAAAGTGAGAGGATAGAAGAAATTTTATTTTCTCTCATTTTTGTTTGATTGGAAGTAGAAAAGTGGAAGGATAGAAAAAATGAGTTTGAATAAATTTACTCATATACCTTTGTTAAAGAATGATGCTCAATTAAAACAAAAAAGTGACAAATACCCATAAAAAAAAGAGCAATCACCGATATTTATTAAAAAATAAAAAATTATGTCAAAAAAAAAAATCATTCATCAGGAAAAAAAAAAAAAAAAAAAGTGAGAAAGAAAAAAATAAATAAATAAAAGCAACTTGAGGAAGCCATGTGCACATGCACATGAGTATTTTTGTCAATCAAGTAAAAATTCATCTCCACCCTAAAAAAAAAAAGTAAAAATTCATCTCTACTTAGCTTTTTCTCTATTTTGGAGAGAAAACTTTTTAGTGAGCCCATAGAGAAAACGCCTTGGCCCTATTATTTATTTTCTTTTTTTCCTACCCAACAAAATATACTCTAAAAAGATTTTATTTCCCATTTTCTCTCTAAAGTTTTTCATCTAGTTTGTTTCACCTACAAACAAACACAACCTAAATTTTAAAACTGGTGTAAAATTCAAACACCCCTAAACTTTAGGGGTATAATTTTCAATTTAACAAAATTTTTTTTTTTTTAAGAAACAAAAAGACTTGAAAAGGAGCAGAGACTTGGCGTGTATTTATTTTTATTTTTTTATTTATTTAAGAGAAGAAGCTGAGACCTTTAAACTTTTTATTTTTTATTTTAAGAAGTAGAGACCTTAACTTGTTCCAGGTCGACAAATAAAAACAAAAAAAACAAAAAAAGAAGCAGAGGCTTGACTTGACCTCTCCAGGTCTACCATTTTTTTTTTTTTTTTTACAAAAAAAAGAAAAATGAAGGTAGAGACCTTGACATCTCCAGGTCTACGAATTAAGGTCTTTGAAGGGAGAGACCTTGAGGTAGACCTAAACCCTCAAGATATAAAAGAAAAATGAAGGCAGAGACCTTGACATCTCCAGGTCTACGAATTAAGGTCTATGAAGGGAGAGACTTTGAGGTAGACCTCAACCCTCAAGATATATGAAACCCCTTGCTTGTGTCTTTTCCAAAATGTCCCTTTTAATTCCTCCGTTTTATTATTATTATTATTATTATTTTTTTTTTTTTTTTGAGAAAGCCTTTCTCCTCTATTTCAGTATTAAAAATTAGTAAAAATTATGAGTTTTGTTAATAGCCCCTTCATGTGTGTGTGTATATATATATATATATATTTTTATATATATATATATATAAACCCATTTATTAAAGTATTAATCTATTTTTTTAATATTCAGTGTTTTTTTGTCATTTATAACTTATTAATTTTAAAAGCCTTTAAACTATACATTCATTAAATATAAGTAAATCTCTTTAATGAAATTTCTTATAATTTTTTTTTCCTTTTCCTTTTCTTATAAAAACTTGAATTCATATTTTATTTTCATCAAAAAAAGACATCGTTATTTATTTTGTTTATATTAAATTGATCTATGTTAAGACATGTGAATTATAAACATGAAAAATATAATTTAAGGAATAATTATCCTTTGGACTCATGTAATTAATATAATTTAAAGAATACCATCTTTAAACGTTGCATGCTATTTTTTTTATATGTGAATTATAACAAATCTACTGTTAGATTAAATTTTCTTTTTATGCTTTGTGTAGCGTAACGAATTGGTGCACCCCAGTCCAAAGCACGCAAGACCAAATAATAATAATACATCATATTATTTACATTAAAAAAATAATACATATTAATTCCAAAGTTCATTGCAAGATGTGAACTGCTAGTATTGCAACAATAAGTAACATTGATACAACAATGAGTTGGTATTACATTTTGTGCATACTTTGTGAAATGAATGTCAAACCACAAGCAGGATCATCTTGGTGTGCAAAATGTGAAACAAAAACAAATCTTTCTATCCCAAAGTTAGAGGTACTCACATTAACTACGCACTCTCCAAATATTTATAATATATTTATCTCACTATAACTAATATATATATATATATATATATAGAACTAATATATTTATAATACATCACATAATAAAAATCAATAATATAGAATGAGTTAATATGCTTTTATCAACTTTTATTATACAATATTACTCCAAAGTTGTTTTAATTATTGCTCATTACTTGAACAAAATAATTATAATAAATATATGTGTGTAATTTATAATTGTTACTTTTTATGATGAACTCATTACTAATAAAGTTTTATAATAAATATGCTATAATATATGTTTTATATTTTCCAAAAACAAATTTACATAAAACATTACAATATTATCTGTGCATCATACGGGCAACTTACTAGTTGTCATTAATTGCAATGTGAAGGTTGTGGTGACTTTTTGCCATATGTTGATGTCTAATTGGGCACTTTGAATGATGCATCCTTTCACATCATCAAGGAGACGTTTGGGGAAAACCCAAAATTGGTTATTATTTTCTTTCTCAAGTTTGCGTCTCAACAATTTCCTTTCACTCAGGCATTACTCTTCGTCGGCATGCTTATTTTGGTGAGTTTTCTATTTCTCAACTATTACTTCATTATGGATCTTTTGAGTTCATCCTTAGCGTTCTCTTTCGTTAGATTGTGTTATTTTATCAAAAAAATATCATAGATGTCCCTTTGTAAGTCCGATCTTAGGGGCTTTATTAGAGTTTAGGAGAATGCCATTTCAGGGGGTGAATGGTCCCTTCTAGGTATGATGAGTTACTAATGGCGTTCTGTGGTATCAGGCTCATCTTCTTCTTCTTTGTCCATTCCCACTCCTTCTACGTTTGTCACCTTGACCTTAAACCTACTAACTCTCTCTTCAATTCACTATACATTCCTTACACCCTCTAAGACAAAAACCTTAAGCAGATTAGGAAGAAGTACCGAATTCCTCTGTCCCTCGTTCTCAAGCTTCCTGTAAGGACCAATAGGCTTGCTTGTTTGTACACGGGGATGTTTGTTTTGACAAGGCCATTTTCGTTGTTGGCTTGCAATTTTCGTTGTGGCTTTTTATCTCTAAGCTTTTGCATTGTCTAGACTTGGCCCCTGGTCAGCTTTTTCATATACATAATTCTTTTTACAAATTTTTCATAACTATTGTGTGGGCAAGTTATCAATAGTAGCCAATAAAATGGTGTCAGTGGTGAACTCATGTGAAATCAATAACAACTTGTTGAGTCCATAGGACTAGGTTGGCAAACCATGACCTTGTGCAACCAAACTAGGAATCTTAGTCTGTCTTGATGTGCTTTTGAAGTAAAGTTCAACTTCCAAACAAGTATAGGTTCAAGTAGCAAGACAACCCAAAGTTTTTGGAATCTGAACTCCAACTCGATTCTAGCTTGACCCATTGAGATTCACTAGTCTTAACCCATCGAGCCAAAATCTCGACCCATTGAGATTTGTGTAGAATCAGTTTTCTGGTTTTATTTTTTTAATCGTTTAATCTAAAATTTCGTGGTTTTCAAGCCAAGTATAAAAGTAATCCTAGGGCATGTTTTCAATACTTTTAAGAGAGTCGTTTTATGTACAAAAGCATTGGAGATCTTCCAAGTTTTCTTGAAGCATCAGTCAAAGATCCAATTCAAATTTCTGAAGATCTAGCGATCAAAGTGAAGTTGTTGCAGTTAAGTTATAGAAAAGTTTTTTAAGTAAATCTTCAAGTGGGTGCTTGAAGTCATGAGTGGGAAGTTCTGGTTCACATTCAATAAAGTCCAAAATAGAAAAGTTCGTCGATTCGGAGCTACGTGGGGTTACATTTGTAAGTACCATATGAGGTAGTAGTAGATTTATGGTTAAATCTATTGCATAAACTTGGATTCTATTCATAGCAGATTTTGTTTCCTTACAACAGATAATTTAAGCCCTTTCGGCAGTTTTTACTTTGGGACAGTTGTTCTTTTGATTTCCCTTAATTACCATATTGCATGTTATTGTGCTTTTTACTTTATATGTTATTATGAATGACTACCAATTGAGACAAGCATAATTGAACTGATATTTAACTTGGTTCTAATATTAATTGGTAATTTGGTACAACTGAGGCCTAACTTCCTAACACAACTTACCACCTAAATTAAGAAAAAAAAATTTGTAAAAGAAGAAATTTACATATTTAAAGGGCTTTTCCATCACTTGTTCAAAAGCTGTGGACATTCAACCCCCCAACAACAACAACAACAAAAAAGGAAAAAAGAGAACGAAGTAATCTTTTAATCTCACTAAAAGCCTCATACTCCTTGAGAATAAATTTTTGGAGTAAATTTTTTGGCATAGACTCGATGCCGTCTCTCTCTTGCATAGACTAGCCAGAAGATCATAGAAAGCATAACTGCAGCTGAGACCATAACCAACCCAACATAGATCCTATAACTATAGCGCCTTAGTCCCGGACAGTGATCCTCACTTATGTCACTGAAAGTTTTTCTAACAAAGTTGCAGTCTACAAGGTCAACAAGGAAGGGGCCATAATGATACAATGTATAACTCACATTTACAGCGGCTTGCATCTGGCCGTAAGATGTAGGCGTCAATCGGCCCATGCTGGTGCACATACCAGATGGTAACACATTGCAAACATAATTCCCCCACACCTGCAATGGGTAAGAATAAAATGATTACAATTCTTCAAACATTGAACTTTGCAGTTTTTTCATTGATCCAATGAAGCAGAAGGGACTTCTTGGAAGCAACAATAAGGATGAATGGAGTATAATGGTACCTACAACAATAAAAGCTTTAGTCCCAAAATTTAGGACTATGTATCCTCAACAGATTTGTTACGTTTGGCCACATGTATTAATGGTACCTAGAAGCTATAATTTTATAATACGGTTTCTCTTTTTAGAAAATATAGTTAGAATGTTATCCGCAGACAAAGTGGGTGAGACTTCTTATTCAGTAACAATTATCTTATTCATGTGATATATGCATTATTACTACTGAGATGTAACTTCTTAAACTCTTAGGTGTCCTTAATGGGAATTCCTTAGCATTACTGCTGTGGTTTAGCCAGACAAAAAAGTAGAAGACAATCTTTCTAAATGTGCTCGAAAATGTATCAAGAATGTATTGAATTTAGGTGTAGGAAATCTAAATATGCACCAAAAAAACTAAAGATAATTTGGGCAAAAAGTGATACTAGGAATACCACAAAGTGTACTACATAAGTTTTACCATTGACATGCTAACAATCACAAAAAGTACTTTTAGATATTCATATTTCAATTTGTAAACCTTAGAAAGTAAACTTTGTAGTAGGTTCAGCATTTTCGTTGGGGAAATGACTATAGTCAATTTTCCAAAAAAGAAACTCTAACCCCACTCCTCTCCCTTCTATCCCAAAAAAGCAACAAGCTTTCAAATGCTTATTTAATGTGCTTATAAGGTTTACCTGGGTTGCATTACTCAAGTCCATTTCACCAGCAGTGCATCTCCGATCAGTGTTATCAAAATTTAATGGATTACAAAGGACGGGCACCAAAGGACCAGACTGATTGTAATAAAAAGGTCCAGCATTTGGGGGTACATCATTGTTGGCCACATTAGTTATGAACTGGTTCACGATACCAACCATTAGGAAGGTGACATGTTTGCTTATAGACAAGATGTCATTTGCTGTTGCATTGTCCATGCAAGGGAGAACTTCACTTAGTGCTGAATGAGCTGTGGGGTTTTCGACCCATTGATCCATTGAAACACACGTGTCTGCTACAATGCTGGAATGTGAATATAAATGAATTAAATGTTGTCACAATTTAATATTGCAAGGCATACTACAAAATAAAGTTCTACATTCTGTAATTAATACAAAAGAAAGGTGATTTCGATGAGAAAAAATTAAGTCAGAATTTAGGGGAACTTATGTTCTGTAATCCTCCATGATTGATTCACTGATCTATAAGTAGCATGGAATTTGTTCAAGTTTCATTTGCAGGCAACATTTCTTATTTATCTGCTAAAGAGGAGCAGCAGCAGTTTGAGTTATCCATGTTAAGAACAAATTAAAGAAGCCACAGAAGATGCAGTTCCTTTTGAAAATGCAAGGGATGCACTTATAACATGATAAACATTATATATGTTATGCTAAACATGCACATGTGCCTGAAGTAGTCTAATATAAACTAAAACTCACACAGAAAAACAGTAATATGCATGGATACTTACAGCTGGCAAAATTTTAAACAAAGAAAAGAAGGTATTCACTATATGATATTTTGAAATTAAATGACTCAGTGGAACTTACTTATGGAGGACAAGAGATATGCCACACAAAATAAATGTGCCCGTCACAAGAATCCATCCTATGATCATTAATCTGCAATAATTGATTTAATCTAAGTTAAAGCAAATTTAATAAAGAAACATTACAAAGTTATAATGATGCAAAACTTTGAGAAATAGACGGCCTACAGACAGCATATAAGAGGGAAATGATAGGTAGAAAGTCACTCACATGTACACGAAACACTGCAGACCGAAAACTGAAAATACTGCAAACAATATTGACAACAACAGTGTTATAAAATAAATAAAAAACTTGCAATAACAGTGTAACATTAGTAGTTTGAAAATGGTAAACAACAAGCATCTAATAGAGGGTGTTAATAAATGCTTACTGAAACCAAGAAGGGCTAATAGTAGCATTGAAGCGGCAATAATGTTAAGAACCTGCCTCCTGTAAAAGAAAACCAGTAAATCAATTGCAGGATAAAACTAAACCGAAAATTATACCAAATCAAAAGGAAGAAAGAATCAAAGCAATCTACTTACACAGGAAGCAAGACATTTTGTATTTGTTTTGAACTCTGCTGTGTCTTAATTTTAGGAATCATAGCAGAAATATTTGTCATATTTCCCAGTATGTCAATATTACTCTGGATATCAGGAGGTAGAAAATTTTGACCAACTCCGACTTGTTTAGCTGCAACAAGATTAACCAATACATCCTTTAACTTCTCAACAGTGGTATCTGCTTGGTTGAGAAGATATTCCAATATATTTGTTGTACTGACTTGAAACTTTCCCTGCGCAGTGTACAGAAAACCACTTCCTGTTCTGAAAACACAGCAGTTTTATACTTAGAACTGAAATCAGAAAGATTTAACCAAATTTAAATTCAACACTGATATGAGCGTGCAAAAGTAGAAGTAGGGGCAAGGCAGAGGACATACATAGCAGTGATGGTGAAAAGTATAAGGAGGATAAGAGAAAGTGCATAAGCAATTCGAGCATAGCCATAAGACTTCTTCTGTCTGCGGCAACAGCAGCAGCAGCAGCAGAGGATTAACGAGCATAGGCCGAATATCAAAAACCAGGTTGCAGCAGTGGCAAGAAGAGGAACACCAGTATACGCAACTGACTGCATGGAAACCATACTTAGAGAGAGAGAGAGAGAGAGAGAGAGAGAGAGAGAGAGAGATAGAAGTTGATATGAAAAACAACTAGAAAAAAATATAAATGAATAGACAAGAGCCTTATAGATCAATGGCATTATCTAGTTCTTACATGGAGGAGAACTTGGGTTCGAATACCTCTCCCCTACTTAATTAACATTGTAAGAAAATAAGATTTTAGGAAATATGCAAAATGCATGTGAGCTAGGCAATTGCATGGGGATAAAAGTTTCAAGTCAGTACATAGAACTTTTAGCAGAACCTGAATAAGAAAAGTAAAATTACAGGTTGTAGAAGACCTTCAATTGTTAAAATTTAATTCCAACATAAAGAAGGAAAACTTAGATGAACTCAACAGTTACAAAAACAATCGCTTCTATAAACTACAAATCCACCAAAAAGCCCACAGGCTGCACAAATTAAATATAAAATGATCCCTCTTTGGGTCCTAACATACATAACTGACAAAACTTAGATGAGGAAATCAATTCATAGTCCTAAAATTTATCCACTCCAATAACAAAAGAATGACATGCCAAAATATAGAGACTTATTGCGTGGCAATAAAAAAGATTAGGCAACATATGGAACAATGAATGAAAAGAACTCACATAAAGATAATGTTCATTAGTAATATTCCATCCACCCTCGTAGTAAGTAAAATTGGCAAAAGGGTCTATCCTGTGTGTTTTGTTAGCAGCTAATATCAGGGTAGCGTTACGTGCAACTTCAGTATTGCTTTCCTCGAGAAAAGACCTCCTCATTCGCCCTGAAATGTCAACAACACCGTTTTCACCTCCATATATGCAAATTAGATCCATTAATGTTTTATTATTAGCATGGAAAACAAAAGGTAATGTGAAATTTATTTTTAAAAAAAGTTGTTGATCAAAATAGGAAACTAAATAAATCCCATTTAGCTAGAGAGGGAGAGAGACAAGCGGAAAAACAATAAAAAAAGAGGTAGTAATTACCATGAACATGTTTGGTAGGTAGGTGCTGAAATTGACGAGCTCCATGACAAAGTGAAAAGAAGGTTGAAGATACGAGGACAAAAGTTGTAAAGAGAAGAAATTGCTGTGATTTGAGACATAGCATTTTATTCTTTGCTCAGGATTTTTTGTTGGGTTTCTCTTTGAGAAAAAAGTCGGCTAATGCATGCATGAATCTATGATTTATTTAGGAATATATTCTCATAGAGAGAGAGAGAGAGAGAGAGATGGAGAGAGAGTCCGTTGGATATATAACTATTTTTAGGTTGACACAGTTTATTTAAAAGGCTAAAATTTATTACACATATGTGTAATCAAACACGTGTGTTTATACACACATGTATGTAACAAATAGCTCTTATTAAAACAACTTATGTGAAATTTGAGCTCTACAAGACGCGCTTATTGTTTTCACTCTTCACACATAAATAGGATTTTATTTGTTTTCTCTTACACTTGTAACATAAATAGTATTTTATTTGTTTTTCTTTTCCTAATTAAGTTTTTTTTTTTCATTTCCCTAATTAATAGAAGTAGGATTTTGTTATTTATTTTTCTTAAAGGACTAGAAAAATATCTCTTCCTATAAGGACTATTTAGATGGAGGTACGTGATTATTAAGTTGTTATTAGAAAGGGCTTTCTCTATTCTTAGTATATAAGCCTAATGTTCTCGTACGTAGAACTTAGGATTTGTGGAAATGTTGTTATTATTGTGTATTTCAAATTATGCTTTCACAGGCCTATGCTACAACAATAGCAATCAAAGCAATGCTATGCTGCAATTGTTGGTATTAGAACCACACTAAGCAAGGTTATGTTCCTGTCATGGCACCAAAAATAGCACGTGGGGGAAGGTATGTTGTAGTGATGATGTGTGTGAACACGATGCACAACTAGAGGCATTCTTTTAGCTCACCTCCTTAATCATTGGAAATAACAGCCTCAAAACTGCCATCCTAATCCACATTATGTGAAAGAGGAGGAAGAGGACGATTGCGATGTCAAAGAGCTGGATAAACATATTAAAAGAGTTGGTGTTGTAGACAAGAATTCTTCACCAATTAATTAATGAGGATAAAGTCACATGCATACAAGATGAGCCCATAACCCACACCATTGATGTGGCTTTCTTTGTTCAAGCAAAAGAGGTTGTTGATTATATAAAAGGTAATCATTTAGTGGTACAATTAGTTTGTTTAGCAAAAGAAAGATTCTCTATTAATGAATGGAGTTTCAATCTCCCAAAGCTTGAACACATTCAATACTATGATGTTATTAGAGTTGATGGGTTTCTATCAAATCTTCCTAGTGATAACGCTAATCTTACTTTGGAGAGATTAATGGTTATCATTCTTGATTCTTTTTGGGAAGACTTTGTTAAAAAAGAATAAGTAGAGATAAACAGGAGGCATGAAAGAGTGATGTTGGATAAACTTTGTGGAGGCATGAAAGAGAGAATAATATATATATAAATATATATATATATATATATTTATGAGACAGAAAGATATATTTTGAGTGAGAAAAAATTGATAAGTAGTATATTGGCTTGTCTTGTAGAGAAGAATAGGATGGAGAGGAGTTGATAGCTGCCTCTATTTTTCAGCCTATACAAACCTCACTGCAGCAAAGTTCCTTGTTTGACATGATGAATGAATTTCTTGTACTTCCCTTGTCATCCATTTTTTAGTTTTTCTCCCGTGCATGCTCAAAAGATTAATTGATGAAAATGGATTTTAATTAGAAAAATAGAAAATAGATGGAGGAATGGATGAATTAATAAAAAAGATAATGGAATTACAAGAAAAGCGTGTATCAGTTAGGACAAGGGAGCTCTTGTATTGTTACCAACTACTAATTACTGCAAAAGTCTGGATGGGAATAAGTTGGGAACATTATTGAAGGATGGCACAGAATAAGATACGTCCAATGGCTAAAGAATAATCAACTAACACAGAAAATGCACATCAATAACTCAGTTTCTTTTTTGAATTAATCAGTTAATTTACTAGTTTTAGTGTAATCTTTATGTAAAACTAGTTGCAAACACTCAATGCAAGGTAAAAATATTATGATATAATTATTTTATAATAGAGAATAATATAAATTTTTTAGGTTATATGTTATTTTAAAATATTAACTATTTTTATAAGTTTCATGTAAAAGAACATATATACTCATTAAGTAGGTTATATTAACTATTTTTCATTAAGTAGCTAGATAGTAATTTAACAGAAATATTTAAATTTCATAATTATAATAAAACAAAGTTTAGCTACAAAATTAATTGTAGTTTTAAGTTACAACCTTACTAAATATTTTTTTATTGGAGGTGAATGTTGATAAATCTAATATTGAATTATATTTTTTCCTTATATTCTCTATACTTGCAAAATTTCAAGATTAATAACTATGTTGTAAAGAAAATGAAAGCTCTCTCTAAATAGATTTTTCTTATTGATGAAAAAATGAGAGAGTAGAATCATAAATATCTACTGCTCTGCTATTTATACACCATAGCAGACTCGGTTCCAAGCAAAAGAAAAAGGCGCCAAAAAAAAAACTAACTAACAAACTATAACAAACTTATTATCCTCTAATAAAACAACGAAACCTGTCAAAGCCTAATAACAGATTCTGAGCTTAAGTCTGTCACGTGCACAGTCCATGTCTTCATTAAGTTGTACGCGTGTCTTCATTAATCTGAACGGTGCCGTTTTCCTTTAATTTAGCTTTTATTCCTTCAGTCAAAATGATGTCGTGTGAACTCTCCTTTCTTCTTGCAATTTTGCTTCTTCGTAAGAGCTTTAACATATATTATCAATAAATTCTTTAAATTGCAAGTTTTTGTAGTTTAAAATTATGCATAAAATATAAGTTATATAATCAAACAGTAAATAAATCTTATTAACAAAAAAATTATCATATGTATTAAAAACGTAAAGAATATGCAATTCAACAGTTGTAAAATTGTAATGTTTATTTTATATAACAATGTTTATTTTATTAAGTAAAGTTGTAACTTTAGTTTTGTAGAACTTTATCCGTTATAATTTTTTTTTTTTTTCATATTTAGTATCACCATAATTGGTCAACTTATTTGAACATTTTCAAGAATATAAATTTTTTTATAAAAAAAAATTTACATCTCCAAGTCCATGGAACACATATTACATGTTACTTTAAGTTTAAATATTATATAAGATTAGAATTGTAGTAGATATTTGTTTTCAATGTTATATATATAAGAATAGTGTATATACTATTGAAACTTGAATTTTAAGAAAATATTTTCAAAATTTATAACTTTTGTTGTTGCCTATCCCTCCAAATGATGGGGAATGAATTAAATTAGGTTGATATTTTGGAGGGATAAATTCACTAATGGTCTGTTTGGATTGAGGAGAAGGGGGGGGAGGGAGTAGAATAGAATTGGTCCCAAATTAGTCTATTTTCAATTAACTCTATTTTACTCCCCTCTAGTCTCGGCCCCCTCCCTCCTCCCTCAATCCGAACAGGCCCTAAAGACATAAGAAGACAGTAGTATGGGACAGCCACCATAACAAGTATGAAAAAAATAATCCTTTGACTTTCCTCCTAAAATTTGGTGTACTAACCCACATATATATTGGAGATTTTCCTTTTTTTTGGTAGGCATTTGTGGACCAAGTTGAACTGTCGATCAAATGCATCATCAACAAAGAAAGAAAATCTTTGAACGCATGCAGAACGTGTGAAAAGACTAGTGTTAATAGTCGACCTTAACTTGTCCGTTACCAAATTAGTATGAATCACATCTCAAGCTAAATTATCTGTTGTCCTGGAATATTTCAATAAAAAAAAGAGCTCACTTGGTGTGTAAAACACTAGTGAATGTTTAGACCCCCAATTTCAATAATACCAAAACAAGCTTATATTCAAACAATATATGTGTGGAATGATAAATATAAGCTATACCCAAATAAACAAACTACTCTAAGCCATAATTTAATCACTACACAGCAGTAATTAAATGCAAAGAGTAAGGGATAGAAAGAAGCAAACGCAAGATAACACTAGTGCGAGTTCCAGTCGCCAAGTAACAAAATGGCCAGATTGTACTTTTTGTCCTATAGTAATCCGGCTGTACTGACCCTTCAACTTCCTGCATGCTTCACACGTGTAACACTTCTGGCGAGTCACCACTCGCGAGTCAATCGTGAGTTCCAATCGCGAGAATGCTCTTGAATACACACACTTGATCAATTCTTCACACTCTCTCACACACAACTCTTACATTATTCCCACCTACATACAGGGTTTCTAATTGCTAAATTACAAGCAAATTTGGCACGGAATAAAGCCAACACATAGTTGAATAAATTCAACCTTACAATCTCCCCATTTAGCTATTTTGTGACAAAACCCTAAAACAAACTCTAGACTTAAAATGTGAGTTGGGAATAGTTGCCAAAACTCACTCACACCTAACTCTAGATCTGTGAAGCTCTTGAACCATATGGACAAGCTTTCTTGAAAATAATATCACAAAAAGTTCATTGTAAGCAGAAATCTTGGAATGCATATGGAGCAAGCACAATACGATCAAGAAAGTATGAATATGACAATAAAACATAGCTTGACCAAACAAGAACAATCACTATAAAAAGTGACCACAATGAACATTCACACGGTGAATGAACATCCGGACATGCAAGCTAATAAGCTCAATGCAAAGTAACATTTGCATGTTTAACACTCAACCGATGCACTACCACTTAGGCAATTGCATCAAGGATACAAGATCCAACAAGGGCACAAAAGTACTAAAGAGAATGCAAAACATAATCTAAAAGTACTAAAATGCCACAAAAGCAAAGGTACAAAATAAGCATTGTCAAGTACACAACATAAGCTTAAACCATGAAAAATAAACATAGACTAGAAGTAGCATCAAAAGAAGAAAATGTAAAGGCTAAAGGCTTGTTGTAGGTTTCTTTTCTTGCTCTTCATTGCATTGCATTGCTCCCCCTTTGATCTAGCTCTCTCTCCCTCTATCATTGCTCTCCCCCTATCATGAACCATCTCCCCCTTTTTGTCATGGAATAGCTAGTCATCATCTTCTTCAAGCTTCCTTTGGATTTGATCCAATTGAGTTTGGAGAGAGGTAAACTTTTTGTCAAATCGGGTATGTTAAGAGTGCATGATAGATGTGAGGCCGAACAACTTGGTACTGATGTCTTGCATGGATGCCATTATGTTGTCCAACTTCTCATCATAGGATTGTGAGCTAAAGCTTGAAACACCATGAGGAACATTACTCTCTTGCTTGACATTCTTTTGGCTATAGCCTATGATAGCATTGAGAGTGCAAATGTTGATTGGGCTTTGCATAGGATGAGGGTACTCATCTTCCAATGTGTGTACTCCTTTGAGCTTCAATATCTTCGAGATGAGGCAACAAAAAGGAAGACAGTTCGTAGATGTCTTCCTTTCAGCAGTTTTGCTCAAAGTGTGGAAGATATGTGAACATATATCAATTTCTTCATCGGTAATCAAGTCATGAAGAAATAGAGCCCGACCAAGATTCATGTATCTGGTGCTTGAGAGAGGATAGAGATTGTGAAACATTATCGTAGTGAGCAGCCTTTATTCGGGAGATAATGATGACACCCCGATTGTTTTCCCATTTGAGGATATCTCCAAGTTTTCTCCGAGAGCATCTCGAAGCATGTCAACATCCGATTCCAACTCATCATACACCGGTGGTTTAATAAACATCGGTCGGTTGATGTTCAGAATGATAGCAAGATAGGAAGGTGTGACAGTGAAGTCCTTTCCTCTTACCCAACATTTTAGCTCATCCCCATCAAAGATGGCATTTGCATAGAATTCTTTCACAAGCTCTTCATACAGATCTTCAAAGTTGGATAGAAGATAGTTCCAATCTTTGGAGGTGAACCATCTGGGAATGTTTGTATCGAGAAGAGACGCTTGTTCAACAACCCTTTCAATCAACATGGGGGCACCCTTGAAGTGATTCAAATATGCTTGATATGCGGCATATGATCTAAAACGAGTGTCATCATACACTCCAGCTGAAAATCAAGTCTTCTTCGACTTAGGGGAGAAGCTGCTGAGATCAATTACCGGTTCCTTTCCTTTGTTGCTTCCTCCTTTCACAGCTGACTTCTTGAAGGGAGACATCTTCAAGCAAAGATCATATAATAGCAAAGAGCAAGATGAAAAACACGCAGCAACAAACTTGATTAGCAACAATTTAGTACCAAAACCTAAACTTTGAATTAAAACCCCAAAAACTGGAATTTAAAGAGTGTGTGCATCACAACATGATAGAATCATTGGCATTATTCACTCAACATGTCAAAGATTGTGTGTGTGTGCATCATATGCAAAAGTGTGTAACTAAGGCATGAAAACATGCAAGAGGAAATGTGTGAAAACACATAATCATATGATGTTTCAAAGACAAAGAAACATGATTATCCCCACAATTTTTGTACTCAATGGAGTCCAAAAATACACACAAAAACATCTATAAGACATTTTATCATCAACATGATATGCACAACACAACACAAATTATAGCAAAATGCATGAGCATGTAGTATAAACATGTAAAACTAGCATTATACTATGAAACTCAACAAAACCCATATATCAAACTCAACAAAAACATCAGAAACCCATATTCATCAACCATATATCCATATCTCAATATAAACAACAAATCCATGAAAAAGAAGGCTTTAAACTTGAAATAGAGTGAAAACAATTGAAAACCCATACCTTTTCTTGAAGATTGAGAGAAAATTGAAGAGGAAAATGGAGGTTTTGTGAGTGAAAATGGCAGTTTTGGGAGAGGGAGAGGCGGAGAAGACAGAGAGATTTGCACGTGATGTGAGGGAAACTGAAAAGTTTTTTAAAAACTGTTTGAGATTTAACCCTATTTGTGCAAAACACGCGTTTTTCGCGACTCATATGACTCGCGAGCAAGTCACCAAAATCCCTTGTGCAAGATTTTGAAAAATTTCTCTAAGTCTTTTTTGCGACTGGGACTTCCACTCGCCAGTGAGTCGTGAACCTCTCTGAGTAACCTCGCGACTGGACTTCCACTAGCGAAGTAGTCGCGAAAATGACAAAAACCTAGAATTTTTGAAAAAATTTCTAATATTTTTCGCGACTGGAAGTCTCATTTGCTAGGGAGTCGTGAAACCTTCTGTGTAAGCTCATGACTAGGGCCTCGTGACTCGCATGACTCGCGAGTGAGTCACCAAAAGGCAGAGTTGAAAATTTTTGGATTTTTGAGAAAAATTTTGAAGCAAAACACTTTTCAAAAACAACTAAAATACTCAAAAATCTTTTTGTGTTTGATCAACATATGATTATGTACAACACATTTAATTAAGTACAATCACACAAATGAATAAGGCATTTATTGAACATAGACATGTGTGCTGTGGGTGGGTATCAAATGTGAGATAGTCCTTAGTCTAACATGAAGCTTCAATGATCAATTCAACCAAGGCATACACAATTAGCACTAAGTAGAGTGACCAATCTCAATTATAGAAATGAGCATATATGACCTCCCACAAAGACTTGATTACATAACTTTGAAGCTTTTCATTTGCCTTCTTACACTTCATAACATTTGATCTTTTTAGAACATGACATCTCTTTTTGAGATCAATGCTTGAAATTTTTGATATTTCATTTTTGAGAGTAAGCCTTTGGTATTTCATTTTTGAGAGTAAGCCTTTGGCTTTTTGGGTACCATACATTTTCAATACAAGTTGCTTTCCCTTTTTCCTAGTCAAATATTAGTATGTGCGACGGCTTTTGCAGCTCATTATCTCTTTTTGAGATTTGACATTGGTTGAGCTATAAGCAAAAACATAAAAGAGTGAGAAGATATATAGTACAAGTCTATGCATGTCTCAAGATCAACAAAACTATTGACTAATCATTCATGACAAGTTTGAAGATCAATTTACAACAATCACATAGATGTTAGGATTTTTCCCACAAAGATATGAATGCATAAAGAGCAAGCTAAGCTCGTAAATGCATAAAGCCATTAGTACGGAGGTACAAAGCTAAGCATGCGTGTGACAATACACAATAATGCCAATCAAACTTTTTGGATTTTCTACATTTTATGTGTTTTTGGATTTTTGACACAAAGCAAGTAAAGATTGATAAAAAACAAAAAAAACATTCAAAGCTTTTAAACAACAAAAACAGTTAAAACATGCTAGGGAAAAAAAAAACTATAAGCAAACAACCAACAATGTCACAACATATCGAAAGAATTAATGCATGGACATGTTATAATGCTTATGCATGAGTACCCTTCTTCACCCACACGGCACGTGCATTTGGGGTGATATCCTTAGAGGATTGGGTACTTGAGTGACGATTCTCAAACCATAGGGTGAAGTTGGTCATACAAGAATTGATTGTGTCTATCATCTTCATCACATCACCAATACCGGGATCTACTTCTTACCCTTTTGATTGCTTGTGATTCCCCTTGCCCTTTCCTTGTCCTCTTGGCCTTTGAGAACCTGCATTCTTCAATGCTTGAAGCTTGTGGCAATTTGGCCTAGTATGTCCTCGGATTCCATAGTGATGACAAAAGTGTTGAGTTTGAGGACCTCTTTGTGCCTTTAGAAGAGACTTCCCTTTTTCTTTGGGCTTGGCCACAATTGGATTTGGAGGCTTTGTCAAAACCTTTTGAGTAACCACATTTGGCTTTTTCTCAACTTTCACACTTTCAACACGAGGGGTTGTAACCGCCGGTTCTTTGGCTTTAACAAACTTCATCTCCTTAGACACATTAACGCTTGAGCTACTTTCTCTGGTGTATCCCAAGCCACTTCTATCGAAAGAGGGCTTTTGATATGCAAGCACCTTATCAAGTTTCTTTGAAGCAACACACTCCACTTTGGCATTAGCTTGAATAACCTCAAGCTCAAGAAACTTGATCCTAGAATAGGCATTCGTTAGCTCTTCATTCATCATTTCAACTTCACATTTTGTTTCTTTATACCTCACAAGTATACTCTTGTAATCCTGTTCTACTTTCTTCATTTTTCTAATGGCTACCTTAGCCACTTTAGTATACTCTCCGGTCTTCTCAAGAAGGGAATTATAGGATTCCTGCAATCCCTTTGCTCCTTCATAGATGCATTCTTCATCTTCATAAATGCATTCTTCATCTTCATCATCGGATTCCTCTCCAACCCTCATAGACTCCACTTCGGTGTGCTCGTCGAGCCCTTCCACTAGAGTGCTCAAATCTTCCTAAGAGTCCACGGGTGCAATGGTCATAAACGCGGAATAGTTTCCTTCTCCATCACAACTTTCTTCTGAATCGGAGTTGGAGCTATCCGAGTCACTTAGAGTTGTAACAAAGACTTTACCCTTTGCCTTCAAATAAGTAGGGCATTCTTTCTTCACATGGCCATGCGCTTTGCACTCATAGTGAGTGACTGCTTGAGATGGAGATGAGTCTTTGGAGTCTTTCTTCTTGAAGTCTTTCTTGTCCTTCTTGAAATTTGAGAATTTACCTTTCTCAAAAGACTTCCCATCCTTCTTGAATTTTAAGAACTTGAAAAAAGTTCTTTGCAAGGTACGCCACCTCTTTTTCAACCTCATCCTCATCCGAGGAATCTTGAGCTTCAACTCTCTCATTGATCGTCTTAAGAGCAAGAGATTTGCTCTTCCTTTGTGATGGTAGAGATAGCTCATATGTTTGACGAGAACCGATGAGTTCTTGAATCTTTATCTTATCAAGGAGTTTGCTCTCTTCGATGGCGGTGACCTTGGCATGGAAGCTCTCTGGCAATGATCGTAGGATCTTCCTAACAACCTTGGAGTCCTCCGTCTTCTTTCCCAAGTTAAACTTGCCAATCACCACTTCATTCAATTTTCCATAGAAGGAGTCAAATGCCTCATCTTCGCTAATCTTTGATTCTTCAAAGCGAGTGGTAAGCATTTGTAGCTTTGTATCTTTCACCTTCTTGGTGCCTTCATATGTGGTCTCCAAGATTTCCCATTCCTCCTTAGCAATTGTCACATGAGAGATCCCGTGGAATTCATCTGGTGAGACACCACAAAATATAGCATTTAAAGCTTTACTATTAGCATTAGCCGCTGCAAGGGCTGCCTTATCCCAAGTAGATTTTGTAAGATTGAATTTATTCAATTATGTGTTGGCTTTATTCCGTGCCAAATTTGCTTGTATTTTAGCAATTAGATACCCTGTATTTAGGTGGGAATCATGTAAGGGTTATGTGTGAGAGAGTGTGAAGAAAACTTAAGATGTGTGCAAATCAAAGGAGTCTCGCGACTGGATCTCGCGACTGACTCGTGACTGGCAAGTCGCCAAAGTGGCACACGTGTGATGCATGCAGGGAACTGAAGGGTCACGATAGCTGGAGCACTATAGGACAAAAATATACAGTCTGGCCAGGCAGTTAGCTCACGACTCAAACTCACGACTCGTTCCAGTCGCGAGTCTGAGTCGCCAGAATGCCCTGTTTGGATGAAACCTAACTTTTCACATTCCTCACATACACTACTATAAATACCTTTATACCCACGAAATGTAGAGAGTTTCCAGAGAGAATTTTGAGAGAGAAACCCTAGAGAAAAACAAGATTGACTCATCCACAATCTTCATTATTTGATTCTCCAAATTTCTCTACTCTCACCCTCTCTATTGACATATCCTTGAAAGGTACATTTTGCCAAATCCTTATCTCACCATACCCATATCTATGATGAGGTATTTTGGTGCTTGGGAAGTAGTTTAGAGATGACCAATTTACTTGGTTGATGCAATGGGCTTATTACTGGATCCGGGAAGCTAAAGAAGACAAGGTTAGGCGTAACCCTGTTGGAGCAAGAAGCTTGGAGGGCTTAGGTGCATTGGGTAGATTAGGCTTGGAGGGTCTTCTGCTATTCATGTATCCCAACTGTATTCTTTAGTGGATCATTTGACTGCTTGGAGGGCAGCGGAGAGATTTTTCACCGAGTTCTTCAGTTTCCTCTTCGATAACTCGTGCCAATGTTATCTTTGTGTTTGCATCTCTCTTCCCTTACTCTTTACCTTCTAATTTTTGCTGTGTTTGTGATTAATTATGGTTTAGAGTGTTTTACCTATTTGGTTATAGCTTATATACATCATTCCGCACATATATTGTTTGTGTATAAGCTTGTGTTGGTATTGTTAAAATTAGGGGTCTAAACATTCATTAGTGTTTTACACACTAATTGAACTTTCAAATTTGGTAGCCTCCGACCTAGTCCAACCATTCTTAACAGCATCCCAAACGCTCTCATCAATAGAGCACAAAAATGCATGCATACGCACTTTCCAAAAGGCGTAATTACTACCATCAAAGAAGGGAGGTGCATTAAGGGATTGAGACCTATCCATCCTAGGGGTCAAGGATCACACTAAGGATATAGAAATCCGTCAAAGTATGCCCGCTTTGATACCAATTGAAAGCTCACTTGGTGTGTAAAACACTAGTGAATGTTTAGACCCCCAATTTCAATAATACCAACACAAGCTTATATTCAAACAATATATGTGCGGAATGATAAATATAAGCTATACCCAAATAAACAAACTACTCTAAGCCATAATTTAATCACAACATAGCAGTAATTAAATACAAAGAGTAAGGGATAGAGAGAAGCAAACGTAAGATAACACCGGCACGTGTTATCGAAGAGGAAATTGAAGAACTCGGCGAAAAACCTCTCCGCCGCCCTCTAAACGGTAAAATGATCCACTAGAAAATCAGTTGGGATACATGGATAGCAAAAGACCCTCCAAGCCTAATCTACCTGATGCACCTAAGCCTTCCAAGCTTCTTGCTCCAACAGGGTTAAGCCTAACTTTGTCTTCTCTAACTTATCGGATCCCGCAATAAGCCCATTGCATCAACCAAAATGAATTGGTCCTCTCTAAACTGCTTCCCAAGCACCAAATAACCTTCTCACTGATATGAATATGATGAGGTAAGGATTTGACTAAAGATCCTCTCAAGGGTATGACAATGGAGAGGGTGAGAGTAGAGGAATTTGAGAATCAAAGGTATAAGATTGTGGATGAATCAATCTTGTTGTTCTCTAGGGTTTATCTCTCAAAATTCTCTCTAGAAACTCTCTACATTTTGTGGGTATAAGGGTATTTATAGTAGGGTATGAGAAGGAATGTGAAAAGTCATTTTTCTGCAAAACAGGGGGCTTTGGTAAGTGACTCGCGACTGGGATGAGTCGTGAGTTCCAATCGCCAAGTAACAAAATGGCCAAATTGTACTTTTTATCCTGTAGTGATCCAACTGTACTGGCCCTTCAACTTCCTGCGTGCTTCACACGTGTGACACTTCTAGCGAGTCACCACTCGCAAGTCAGTTGCAAGCTCCAGTCGCGAGAATGCTCTTGAATGCACACACTTGATCAGTTCTTCACACTCTCTCATACACAACCCTTACATTATTCCCACCTAAATATAGGATTTCTAATTGCTAAATTACAAGCAAATTTGGCACGGAATAAAGCCAACACATGGTTGAATAAATTCAACCTTACAGTAGACTTTATAGAGATGATAGCTAATTTTCCATTATATTACATACTATTATATTATGGTGTACGAATTCCTTTGATCAAAACACCTGATAGAAAGTCTCACATTAGTTAGTTGTGACTTTAATTTAGTTTGATGACTAGATAGTTAGGCCTCTCCACCAAAAATAAATAAATTTGTGTGTTGGATGTTCTAACATTTTATTAAATTCAGTTTCTTTGCTTGTTAGCCATGTGCACACAGCGTAAACTCTTAAGATCTAGACATGAGAGCGGGTGTCACAGGATACAAATTGATTAACTGTTGGCTTTGGTATTAATTTAGGATAGAGATTTCTTCCAAGCTGGTTTGGAGGAATCTCCTTTGGTTTATTACTGGTAATATATGAAACTCATCAATGTGTATTACTTAAACAAGTTTCTTGACCTTATAAAAAAAAAGTCACTTGACTCATTAAATGAGTTATGTAACTAAAAGTAAACATGAACACTAATTGTCACAATAGGTTGAAGGGATTTTCTTCCTAACCAGTTTAGAAGTAAATTTTTTTTCATAAGTTTTTTTTTTTTTTTTTTTTTTTTTTTTTTTTTTTTTTTTTTGTGGTTGCACTGGTTAAGTTTTATACTCTAAATAAGACCCTCATTTTTTTCAAAAAAAAAAAAAAAAACTAGAAAAAAATGTTTTTTCTTCCATGTCAAAATGATTGTGTGACAAATACGCCTGGTAAGAAAGCATCAAATTTGTCATTTAGTAATAATAATAATAAATAAATAAATAAAAAAGGTTACCATCAACCTAATCTCTTTCTTAAGTGACTCTACCCCATTTTCAAATTTATAATCAACCACATGTGAAGAGACTAGTCTAAAGAAAAGAAATTATGACTAGGCAGAAATGTAACCGATGCTTAGTTTAATCGTTCATATCCATTCCTTATTAATTACGTTTTCCATGTGAATTATTTAATATCTTAAATAAAATTAGAATTCAGACCATTAATAGTGACTCATCTAAAGATAACCCTAAACATCATTAATAAAGAGTGAGGCCCATACACATTGTGCTAATTAATCACATATCCAATACAAAAGAAGGAACAAGTTGTCTTTAATAAAATGAAAAGTCTCTAAACCCATCTTATTAATTAGAGAAGAGAGCAAAAAAATCTGAGCACGCATCAATCGATAACAAACTATCACTAGTTCACTATAGTCTACAGTCTTATCAACGTGATATCAGAAATGTTATATTCACAATATTTTTACAATACTTTCATAATAAATCTTAGTTAGCAGATTGTTACAGGTTTAGTAAAATTTGTTGTAAAAATGTTGTGGACGTAACATTTCTAGCATGATATTCTCCCAAAAAAGAATTTCTCCTTTTAAAGCAACCACCCAACCAACTTTTTCCTTAAACAAGCACTGAAACTTATTGAAACTTCCTTTGGTGTCCTAGTGAGAAAGCTTACATAAACTTTCTCCTATACATCTCAATTCTCAAGCCCCAAAAAGAAAAATGTTACTAATATTTTACAACTGTTAAGGTGACAGATTGTTAATGATAGATAATAAATTAATATTAGTAATGAACCCAAATGAGATCTAATAAAAACTTGTTAATTCAATTATTGTGAAATTTATTGTATGTAGCATTACTCTTTATATAAAAGAGAAGCAATGAGATAAATTATTATGTGGTGTTCATATGAAGTATGTGAGTGTGACTATAAACCAAGCAAACTGCTTGCATTGCCATCTTGACCAAGAGCAGAATTGCAGCCAGCAATGTGAGAAATTGCCAAGACCGAAAAACGTAAAGCTTCGAGAATTTTCCAATTTTAAAACTCCATCAGTCCATCTCCCATTGTGGTACTTATTCGCATTTTTAATAATTTTGTTAGACATTAGTTAGGTATTAATTAGTTAGGGGATATTGGGCTTTTTCCCTTATTTTGCGAAAATAACAGCAATATGTTCCTGTTTTCAAATTATTTAAGTCTGTGTCCCTGTTTTAGTATTCGATTATCTAACAATCGACTTATCCACAATACTTGACTATACTAAAATCGGGTTCTATGTAACTCGATTTTACTATGGTCGAGTTTATTTCACGTTTTTGCCACGCTGGATTTCCATCGTGGCCTTTCCCAAATTTTTAATTAAGCCAAAACTCGATCCTAATAAAATCGAGTTCTTGAGGAAAATTTACATCACCAAGTTGCACATGAATTTTTTTTGTCGTGTATGTAACCCGATTAAAGGAATATCGAGTACACTAAAGCTTACTCGACCTCAAAATAATCGAGTAATGCTGCTATACACTTCTCCATTCACAAATTCACATATTTTCCTCATTTTCCTCACAGCTTCTCCTAACAGATCCATAGCTATACATCCTTGGATTCAGTGTTATCTCTCTATCATCTCAGGTAAAAAACTCATATCAGAATTTGATGCACGTAGAGAATTTTATGGTGTAGGTGAGGAGTAGTTTTAGATATTGCGAAAGTTTATCATCCATAATGTATTTTCATATTAGAGAAAAAAATTTGTTTGATAGATTGTATTGCTTGTGCTTTGGTATTTTGTTGAATGAGTGTTATGTGAGTACATTGGGGTTATATTGGTTCTTTGGTGTTGTAAATTTTAATTACAAAAAATGAAAATCTTTAGATTTGCTAGAAGTCATGAATAGTAAATCTTAATGCATTTCATACTTCATGTTGAAAAATGAAAATTTAAAAAATAGAAATTTGCATTATGCAACCAAAGGTGTATGTAGGTAGTAAGCAGAAGTTCTTATTTTGCAAAAGTTGAACGTACATAATCATCATTGTCAGACATTAACAATAACACTTCGTATTACACACAACGTGTAGATATTAACAACAACGTCTAATCTTTGTAGGTAGAAATTTTTAGAAATCATCAATGCTTGAATCTGAGAAGTTTAAAATATCTTTTTCATCATCTAACAAAGTAATTTCATTAATAGACTTGATGGCTCACCCTTGCGCCTTCCCCTATAGATGTTTCCTAGCTTTTTGAATTGCATGAAAATGGTCTAGTTGCCTTTGTATTTGATTGTTCTCATGTTCAAGACGAGCAAGTATGCTGGTAGGTTCATCTCTAGGTAACTCAGCTGAACATGCCTTAGGAACTCGTAACCCATGCCATCGACAATATACCTCCAACTCACACCTTTTCTCGTATAGGATTGACCATGGTGGTTCTGCTGTGGTGAACTCTATTGCGGTGGTATCTATACTTAGTTTTGTAGGTTTGCCGACCATGATGTGTCCGACGCTTCCAAGACTCTAGTACGTGTATATTGGAAAATTAACGAAATCTCTTTTCTTTCCAACCCATTTCCCTCCATATTGGTCTGTGTATGTCTGTAGTTGTTGCTTTGTTGTAACTTGTGATGATGCATTTGTTGAAGTAGATCCAAACTTGTTTCGCACTATACGATTTGATGTTAAGGCGTTGCAACTTATAGCTTAATCAATCTAAGAAGTTAGTGGGGTAGAAATAAATCATTATTGTGGTGCATTTATAACCTCATTTCATGGTCCAAGCATTATAATATATATGAGTTATTAGGGCTTGTCATGTCAATACAGGCTGGAAAAACAATATATGAATAGGATTATCCATGTTCCCAATGTTACAGTGATATTTCAACATGTGTGCAGTAGTTGCAGTGTACTTGAATAGAGCATCATCTTTAATTGACACAGTCCTATGCATTATGCACCAGGGTACAAATATTCATATATTTACGTTATGGTCACATGTGAGTGTTAGCATTTAATTTCTAGCATGTAATAGTACATAAATTTATGAATGTCTTTGTTGCGTACCATTTTATGCTGCTATACATTATTTACAAATAGTTGATGCACACTGTTAACTCGATCATTTGATGTTATTGTATTCAGTGTCAATGTCTGGTTTTGGCAACCCTTTAATCTACAGGCCTCACGATGTGTTCACCGCGATGGGTCATTGCTGGGTATTGGAAGATGAGTTCAACTATCTAATCGATCTGAATCTGTGAAATAGTGCATGGGTTCACAATACCATGAGGCAGGAGTGGGCTTGGTTACTCTGTGAACAGGAAATGTTTTATGATGAGTTGGTCGGTTATAAGTTGCCAGTGCCTTGGCAACTCGCATCGCAGATGCCAAGAGTCACGATAGACAAACTTCGTAGAGCATTGAACCGCATAAGAGAAGAAAATAATCGAATGAAGATACATCTTAATCGATATCGGACCCAAGTCGAGATTCAAAAGTTAGTGGAGTGTAAGTTGTACGAGCAAGCACAATACATGCAATCACTTTTTGCAGCAGACATTTATCAGTCGGACGTGGAGATGTCAGATGAAGAGTAATTGTGTAGTGGTCTAATTGGACTTTGTTGTATAACTATTTTCGTTAACTATGTTTTAGATGTATGTGTGTCACTGTTGTTGTGTTCGTACTATGTAGAGAACAATGTTTACTTTTAGGGGACAATGTAAACCTTATTATTGTCAGTACAAGCATGCACATTATTTGTAATCTTGAATGACTACTTAAGGTAAAGAGGTAGACAATTTATTATATGCATAACACATAAAACTTAAATGTTCTCACACAGGATGTTTTTCAATATGCATGTACTTCATATCGAACCAATTTATTATACACATAACACAGAAAACTTAAATATTCTTACACACGATGCCATCAGTATGCATGCACTGCATATTGAACACTAACGGTACTAACATTATTAACTTAATCCTAGACATAATACACACACCACATAGAACCCAGCTAGCGATGCCTTACATAGGTATTCATTTTGATAGGTAGTCCTCGTAATTGAGGACATTATTACGTTTCATTGGTGTGAGTTGCTTGTTGGTTGCGACGGCCAGTTCTTCTGCAAGTTGTAGCATGTGATACCTACACCTACGGAGTAACATCAGATTGTTACCTGAACAAATGTGCTATCGGCACCTACGCAACTAGCACATGAATGGCATGCTCTGTCATGCACTTTGGCCCTTTCCATCTAGTAAACATACAGTTTTGGACAATTCTCATTAGTTATTTACACAAATCTGAAGCAAAAATTATACTCTCAAAGAAGATTGAAACATAAATTGAACGAGAAACAGTGGTTTGATAGCACATGGAATTCTTGTAATTTATTGATCAGCCCAATACTTATGCCACTAATTTATTCACTTTCATCATTGTGCAAAGAAGCTGTTAAAATTCATATGGCATAGAGCCTCAAAAAAAATTGATAGACAATGAAAATAAGATGAACATGGCCAACATTATCATTCTATTCCTGCACTGTTGATTTTTACCGGTTTTCATGTTTTTAAATTTCTAGTGTTCTTTCTAAATCTTGAATTTGATGGAGAGGATTAATTTCATAGATCATATTTACTAGTTTTCTTTTTCAACGACAAGCATCTATGTTTGCAGTGTTGTTGCAGAATGAAGCAAAACTGCTTTTCCATATTTTTCTCTACATTTGGCTAATGGAGAATGCAAACACGAAAAAAATTGAAGGGAAATGTCCCTAATGAGGAAACTAAATTATGCTTTTCACTAACACATGCTTAAATTGAATTATGAAAAAAAGAAAAGAAAAAAAAGAACGTACCTATTGGTGAGGGGACCTGCCTGCACCAGCTGTTGTGGCGGCCTTGTAATAGGGCATATCATTGGGAACCTCGAATACGCCCACAGCTGCACCAATATCACTGCTCCTCCAATCTGCATCGCCTTCATCTCTGATGCCTTACATAGGTGCCTATACAGCCAGGCTAATGCTGCACTACTCCAACTATACTTCTTCGCATCACTGATTGGGTTCAAGAACTGTAGAGGCATCACCGACACCCGGTCTACCAACTTGTCCATAAACACTATGGACACCACCCAAACCAGTATGTGATAATAGGCATGTTGCTGCACTACAGCGTCAGTAGCATCCGCAGCTAGGGGACCTCTAAACCGTGCTTGAAGCCAGCTGACTCTTATCCTTTCCCCAACAAGGATAGACTTGTTTTCATTGGGGTGCGATATCGGGTCTGGAGGTTGATAACCCAATAATTGAGTGCACAACGCACTCCAATTCAACTTTGTCTTCCCAACCACGGGCAACCCATCAACGAGAACCCCTAGCATCACCTCAATATCTTGTAAGGTGATACCCATTTCTCTATGAGGTAAGTGGAACATGTGCATCTCCGGACTCCAACGCTCGACCAATGCTGTGATCAACACGTGATCAACTTCCAATTCTGGAACCTTAAATAATCCTTTCAAACTCACCTCAGTTATGTAACGGGTGATCCGTGGATCTAGCCTACCCTGGGGTAACAAACAAGATCGGCGTCGACATTTTAGCACGCCTGGCACTACCTGCACACAAAAGAGCGTTGTGTTAGGATAGTGCACACGAAATAACTATAAGAATACTATATAATAATAATATGCAAGAAATAGTAGGCTAAAGGTTGCTAGAGAGCAGTAAACATTGAGAACTTTTTGTAATATGTTAGTTAGGATGTTAAGTGGTTATTTAGTCTAGTTCAATAGTAGATAAGATCAGATCAGGTTGATTTTTTGGCTGCACTCTGATACAGCCTGTATAAATAGGCATTTAACCTTCTGTTGTAATCAGTTAGTTTTGAAGTTAATGAAATATGTAGCCTTGAGTGCTATTTGAGAGAACTAGGTATTTTTTGCATAGGTGTTATCCACCTATAAGCATCTCTAATCAACTTGCATCCTAATTAATCAACCAAGCCAAAATAGCCACCCTTCTTATCATTCATTTACTAAAGTATGTTCAATAAACCATGAAAGAACCAAAACATTAAGAATATTAAGAACAGTAGTTTTACTAGCATCAAGGCTAGTATAAAGCTTCTCATTATATAAATATATATATATATTTATTACTTACTAGAAAAAATCATTAATTGTTTAAGTTTAAGAAAATTAAAGAATAATAAGGGCTCATTTAAATCTTGAGGATATATTTCCAGTGCAGGCTGACATACAGAGATCAATTAATCCAAATTGGGATATTGTCCCATAAATTGTATGTGGACACTTCATGCTAAATTAAACCTATGCGAAATTTTAATTTGGATTAAATAAAATTCTGCCCAAATCAAAAGAGAAAATGATACCATTTCCAACATCTATTTACAAATAATCAGAGAACCCCACAGATAGAAAAAGATACCATTTCCAAATGTCCAAAGTTCAGTAAAACTACGTACCTGACCGGCGGTGGGCCTCCCCCACAGCGGCGTGGATCGATGATCCAGCTGCCACCTCAACTGTGTAGCATCCTTAGGTCCAGGATCCACATTTGACAATGGCTGCATATCTGACACGCATGCAATCATGTTAATAAACCATTGATCTCAGGCAGACATTAACAAAATGACACTTAACTATTACAAAATGACACGCATGCAATAATAGTAATATTGCAAATAATAAAAATAATAAAAATGCTAAAGCTGTATAATACAATATAAAATAATAAAAATGCAAATAAAATATCTCTTTACCATAAAAGCCATTAAAGATACGGGTAAATGCTGAACGGTGAAAATGGAGTTTTTCTTGATACTTTTATGTTGTGATAACCCAGTTTACCATGACATAAAGAAACATATCAATGTAGATGATCATCACTTAGGACAGGATTTCAGCTTAGAAACATACGAGCTTATACTCTTGAGCTTATACAATATGTCTAATCAATTGTAAAAAGTAGGTGGGCTTTCTGTCCAAGGGCAGTGCACTCACTTCTGAGATGTGAGATGCTATATTGGGACTTCATGGTCTTCGTACTATTTTTGGTCTTTTATACTGTTTTACTATCCTTTCTTTCTTATTGTATCCAAAATGGGTCCAGTCAATGTTTCATATCGAGCACTAATAGCTAGTCATTTAAAAATGTAATAGATGCATAGCCTACCTCAATTCCCACAAGTCTAACTAGGTCAAGTTTTGTATTACACCTTGCTCCACTTTGGTTAGAGAATGAGCTAGAACCAGCAAATTAAAAAAAAAAAGTAGCCTAAAATGTTCGATTGTAGGCTGTTTATGATCAAACCTTAGCCTAATTTTTTTCCATATGTATACAATTTGGGCTCTAGAAGTTAAAGCAATGCATTTGAATAAATGTAGATTTCCATAGAAAAGCATGTGATACAATTTGTAGAAATATTGCTAACCACAATGTCAAGATCCTTCTTACATTATTTCTTCATTTCTTTTGTAGCAAGGCTACTACATCAAGCTAATAACTGACAGTCACTACAACAAAAATGTATTTTCAGTAACGAAAATATTCGTCACTAAAAGTCTAGTTTTCGTCGCCAAAGACCTTTAGCGACGAAATCTACTAATTAGCAACGAAACTCATTTCGTCACTGAAACCCCATTGCTAAAAGTCCTGGCGACGAAAAATTTGGTCACTAAAAGTCTTATTTGTTTTTAAAAAAAAAAAAAACTTTTAGCGACAAAAACGTTTCATCGCTAAATGTTTTCCTCGCTAAAAACACTATTCAGGGACGAAAATATTTCGTCACCAAAGAAACTTTAGTTTATTAAATCATATTTAGTGACGAAAAATTTCGTCACTAAAACTATTTTTGGGTACATATAGTGACGAAAAAGTTCGTCACTAAAACTATTTTTAAGAAAATCTAAGCACATATAGTGACGAAAATTTTCGTCACTAAAACTATTTCTTACAAAATTCTGCTACATTTATGGCCTGTTTGGAAGTTTAAAGAGGGAGGAGAGTAGAGGGGAGTAGAGGGAAGGAGAGTAGTGGGGAGGAGAGTAGAGGGGAATGGTTATCCTCCACCTTGTTTGGATGTTTTTAAAATTAGTAAGGGAGAAGGGAGTAATTAGCCCTTCCCCTTGTTTGGATGTTTTAAAAGTTAGGATGGAAAGGAGAGGAAATGATTTAAATAGACAAATTTACCCCTATTTGAAAATGGACTTGCAACATTGGTCTATGATTAATTTGTTAGATTAAATAATTATGACTATAGCATGCAATATTTTTTTTTATAATTTTTTTTCCTGATGTGAATTAAATAATCAACATTGGTCTATGATTAAATATTTTTCTACTTTTTTATTATACTAAAAAAAACATTCTTAATTGATAATAATTAAAATAAGAAAAAAATGTTTGGTTTGTTTGTTTACTGAAAAAATCAACAAAATATTGAATTTTGAGTGTTTTTTTCATTTATTATTATTTTTTTTAATATTTTATTTTTATTTTTATTTTTATTTTTCTTAGTACGTGAATTTAATTTTTTGAGGATTCGGAGAAGAATTGAGACCCAAAAAAACAAAAAGTTAGGGAGAGTGACTCTAACTATCCGTTTAGGAACCAATGCCACTTTGAATCATGACATGAGATACTGGAATTTGCCAAACATAGAGCCCATTGAGAATGCCTTGTCTATCTAATTAATAAATTAAAATCTTTTTTTTTTAATATAACAGGGTCTAAAACTTTCAATAAAAAATATCAAGATTCAAGTGGTCCAGCAACTAAGGCAAGTCCAGACCAGATCAAAAAAGAGAGCCTAATCATTTGCAAACAAGATTAAAACAGGGGCTGATATACAAGTTTTACTTAGAATTCTCTAGCTTTCTTCCTTCTGTTCTTTCACTTTCATTCTTCCACTGTTGTTTAGCTTGAGAAATACAAAAAAGTTTTCAATGTGCATAGGGATAAAATTGTTTTAGATGATGAAATTGTCTATATTAACCTAAAATACTTTTAAAGTCTAAACTTCATTATCACTGAACATTATTTGAGAAAAAAAAATTATAAACAACTAGTCTTATAAGACCTCCACAACATGAGGAAATGGAATAGTGGGGTGCACGAACACAAGTTTGTCCCTTGGAATTCTATATAAATAAATCTGATACGTATTAATCATCCTTGACCATACCTTCATATTTCTTTTCTTCATTCTATCTCACATAACAAAGATGTCTGAGACCATTGTAAAGTTCAATTTCATGTAAAGTTCAATTTCAACAAAGCCACATGGGAGGATCATAGTATGACCCACAGGCTACAGTAGCATTGGCAGTACAGCCAATTTTTGAATCAAAGGCCTCATATGATCATATCACAAGAATGAAAGATTCTGTCACACAGCTTTCATGGATCCCACCACCAGGGCCCTAGCTAAGGCACCTATACCAGTAAACGGTATTGAACAACCAAGGACATAACACAAGACCTAAAAAGTCAGCTCGTGGAGTCAATGACATTGTATCATGCTAGACAACTAAGAAGTGAAAAGCATAAAAATGAATGTAAGCAGACAAAGTTTTCAAGCCACTGAAAAAAGCATAGTGTTACAATGAGCTATGACCATATCTATAATTGCCAATAGACTTGTTTCAGAAAGCAAAACTAAAAATAAATACAAGCTGGTGCCAAAGAAAAATTAATCCTAAGAGTTTACAGTTCAATGATCAATTGAAAAGGTTTTTAGAAGCTGAAATTGTCTTGGAACATTTACTTGTCTAACTGTTAGAGAAATTTAAGGATCAGACATCATTGTGAACAATAGCTCCTTGCGCTCTTCCATTGGATAGCCAATAAAAGCTCTCAACATATCTGGATTCTTAATAAGATAGAGATAAGCCCTCATTCGCAATCTAGAATCAATTCCTATCTCATCCAAGAGATGGAACACGTCTTGCTCAGGAATGGGAAGACGTGCCAAGCTCCTCTCAAAAATTAAATTTCCTTCTCTAAGTGCTGAATTTCCTTCTCTCGTTGCTAAAGCAACATCCTGAATTGCTCCCATAATTTGTTCCATGTCCTCATTTTTTGATGTTTTTCTCTTTTTGGCTTTTGAGGAGGCTTCACCCACATTATTATCACCCACATTATCACAGCTCTCCAAATTAACTTCATTTGAGCAACTAAATGATCAATATCTTCAATGTTCTCCATAGAGCCCTCTCCGGTTGAAGTAGCCCACCGTTGCCTCATCTCCGATGCAGTTTTAGATTGTTCCCCAGTTGCTCTATCTTTTCCATAAAGCTCAACCAATTTGTTGTAGTTTGGAATTGGTTTGTTCTTAAGCTCTTTTGCTTTAGGTTTAGCCTGTTAAAAAATGACAACAAAATAAACCCATTACGCACAAAGCTAAAGTCACAATATCAAAGGTGCCAAGATGCAACCATTTATATATCATGGGTTATATATATCAAGGTTCGATCCTCTTTTACACCTTATGTGTTATATAACACATGAGTTTCAAGGTATTATATGACACTTGATATTTAAGGAATAGTTCAGGTATTATATAACACATGCCAATAGGTGGACTACACCTTGGACCTTGGGTTGAATATCATTCAATGAGCCTAAAGTATTAAGAGGAGTAAACCTTAATCTTAAGGTTGTGGATTCACTTGAAGATTAAAAATTGATCTTAAGTTTGAGAATTCAAAGAATAAATGTTCATAGTATATAAGGGTTCATACTTGCAAAGGCAAAATCATCAAGAGCATCCATAACCACTTTATTACTCCACATTAAAAGCTATGAGCTCTGTCAAGGATAATGTACCCAACTTTTCTCGTTATGGAATTACAGTGCATTAGCTAGATATGAGTGTTTAGTAGGAATAGGATTAGACTTACCTCAACTATTCCGTAAATATGCAATATACTGGAAATGAAACTTACACGTTCATATTTCTTGGATAATTCTTGATTAAATTGCCTTGAACTTTTATGCACATAATTTTCAGTTTACAAAGTTACACTTAATACATCACTATATCCAAACTAGATGCATCACCATCATTAAGCCAATACCATAACAAACTCACAATAATGTAATACTAGTCCACACTTAGTATGAAGAACAAAGTCTAGCATTGGACAGAGGACAGTCACTAACAAAAAAACATAAGATTAGGACAGAAGGGACCTCATCTACGCAGCAGCCTGTAAAATGTACCACAAGAAACAATATGAACTCCTAGAGTATAAGTGACAAACCTGGATTAGACTTTCCCAAACTTCCGATTCAGCACTCCACATTTTGGTGATTGGACTCCAAGCAAAACCACTCAATCCATTCTTAAACACATCATAGCAGTCTGACCAATTATACTTGATGGTTTTAATGCGATTTTTCACCTTTTGCTTGTCTATTGGTTTTTCAAATTTTTCTTGCAGTTCCTTCACCATATTGTCATAGGGATATGTGGTGAAGACTGAACCATTTCTATTACCAAGATGATGTTGATGCAAGAGTGCATCAATAAGCACATCATCCATAACAGCTGTCCAATATTCTCTATCTTTCTTAACACATCATCAATAGTCCTTTTTTCTGACATATTTGAACCTATAAAAAAATATTTGAGCAAATAAATATATTTAACAAAACCATCAGATTAGGTTGTTGTCATGTGCCAGCCCATTGAATGAAAAAACTTAACAAACAAACTTGCAAAATTTAAGACAAGCTGTTTTGGAAACAGAGATAACTCATTTTGCATACTAAAGAGGAAAGTCTCACACAAACCTCACAAGAAGAGGTCTTGCGTGCTTTGGACTGGGGTGCACCAATTCGTTACGCTACACTATCAAAATATTATCAACACATTCATATTATTCTTTCTTAAAAAAAAAAAAAAAAAAATTCATATTATTAAAATAATTATTTTAATATTACGAAGTTACGAACGAAATTAAACCAAGGCGTTGCCGTATCAAAAAATATAAAGTGTGTAGAGTGGTCACTCCTGAGGCCTGAAGGCTGAAGCAAAGCAAAGCACGTCTCCTCAAAGAATGGCTGGAAGACGCATGGAGTCGGACATGGAGAGAATTACCATTGCCGAACGTGATGTTAATATTAGCAACCATGACAGGTTAATACTTAAAATACTCGACCGACGACTGTCTTCATTTTTTATTATTTACTTTATATATATATATACACACACATACATACATACTATCTTCAATATTTTCTTATTAGCTTTAATAGTTACTACCCACCGCTCGATATCCTGGTCGGATCAGCCAACACCACCACCTTCCACTAAAAGTTCATCAAGTTTAACTGATATCTACACGGAGAAGTTAGCTTGCAATAAATGAATTGCTACTGGAATGGAGGGCTGTGATGATACGTACGCTAGCTCTTAGGAATAAGATGACTCGGTGAGAGTTATGTATACCTAGCTAGTACACAAAGTCTGCAGAGATGAGATTTGAGTATCTCACTGGGCGGGGTCAAAACTACGTACGTACCCACACATTTCCTCGAGGACAAGCCAATTAGTTCTTTGATGAATTACAACAGTTATTCCTCACACCGAAATCCTTTGGAAACTAACCATTTAAATCCCCAGTAAGCTTTGGTGCCCCCCTCCGGCCCCGGCACTAATATATATATGCTTAAAAAACAAGCTCTGGTAATTTCTTCCGAAGCTTGGCGACAATATCTAACGACGTCGTGGAGATTGGTACTCATGACATGAGAGAGTCGAGGAGAGCGCGTTGTTGCGGGATTTCCATGGTGTTGCGGCTTCAAACTAGGCCCTCTAGAAACGGTTCAATTCAGAGCTTTTGTTTTTAAAACATCAGATGCTGACACTAATTACAGGTTTTTTTCCTAAAACAGAAATAATAGTATCACTTTTGTTATAATTTATCGAGTTATATTAAGGGGTAGAAGTGTGAACTCAAGTTACAAGTTTATTTTTCACCGCTCCTAATTCACTACGTGACAAACTGTAGTTAAAATGGTGTAAAATATTGTGCTATTAAAATTGCTCTTTCCCAAAATATGGATATGGGAATACTACTCTTTTTTTGGACCATATCATTGTACCTAGTCACGAGATCCCGATTTCAGCGCGTGGTAATGAACGAATGATTAGGATGAGAAGTTAAAAAATCTAATTATAATGTTGAATAGAAATATATTTTAACCTCAATACAAAAAGAAATATATTTTAACCTATTATTTTTTTAGTTTTGTACTTTTTTTCACACTTTTCTTACTTTTTTTTTTTTGTTTGTTTAGAAAGACTTTTCTTACTTTTATATGGATTTTTTAAAATATTTTTTTTTGTATTTAGAAACAAGCCCGTACAGAAGAGAGGGGATATAAAAGGGAGGAGATAGAAGGTTGTACCGCGGATCTAAATCCCACTTGCTAGTTACTACTTTTGTTACGTGTTACACAAAAATAAAATGAATTTAGATTAATGACAAAAAAAAGCATCATGTGATGATCACAGAAATATGTATATAAATACAAAGGTTAGTACTAATTAGCTTTTTTTAAAGAAAAAATTACTGCTATTTCTGATTCTAATAATTACTTTTTATCATCAAATTAAAACATTAATTAATTTTTAAAACACTTGTAACGATTAACTATTATGCCCGGTTTGTTTTGGCGATAATGTTTTCTAGAAAATTATTTATTTTTCTAAAAAATATTTTTTATAAAACTATTTCATTTTTCTATGTTTGGTAACAACCTTAAATGAGATGAAAAATAATCTCTTAACTTCCCTTATTTAGCTTGTTGTGAGATAGAATTGTTCTCTAAAATAATTTAGTGAAAAACAATCTCTTAAAATAAGCTATATATTTTTTGTTAATCAAAAATAATTTTTCTTTGACTTATTTTTTCTGATGCTATCGGAAAACATGAAAAGCTGTTTTCCATAATGTTTGTTTTATCGAGACAAACGAAACATTAGTTGGTACATGTATTTAAGCAAAAAATTTTACTAATTTTTTTTTTTTTGATACAATATAAAAATTTTATTCTTACCTAATCTAAGTGTATATGTGTGTGAAACTTTTTTTTGGAGATTTGAGCCCTGACTCTAATCCTTCACACCTTACAAACACTTATACTTATAGAGTGACCATCACGTGCATGGTGGTATTTTACTAATTAAAAGATAAAAGGATGTCCAATAGAGCAAAGCCCTTTCATTACACGAGAACCTCACACACTGGTGGGCCCACAAGTTGACCCTCTATTAGGATTGAGACCAAGTGCAGCGTTTAGGATATTGCACCTAATGTAATTGTAATTAATGTTTGAGATTGGTAGTTGAAAAAATAATTTTTAATTTTAATCATTGAATAAAATATATTAAATGAGAGTTATAAAAGTTAAAGTTAAAAAATTTAAAATTTAAAAAAATTTGTGGGAGAAAGTCGGTGGATTGATCTCAATTCCCCTCTACTGTACCTTCTCATTCAAAGGAGATACTCCAGCTTCATTTCATTTTGTTTTTCCTATGAAAAGGAGATTGTGCTTCCTGTCACCCGTCAAATTGGTGCCACTGTCAACCGTCAAATTCCCCCTCTTTTTTTTTTTTTTAAAAATTTATTTATTATGGCTTCGGCAGCGGACAGAAGCGTTGTGAGCTTCAATGGCGGCGGCAATGTAAGTTTGTCGTTGCAGGTCTGGGATGCGTTAAGAAACGTGGATTTTAGAACACCAAAATCCAGGGATTTCATACAACGACATACGTCGAGCCGCAAAGGTTAGGAATTTATTCCTAACATAGCCCCCTTAACCCATTTTAAAAAAAAAATTTTTAAAAACCTCAACCTTAACCCTAACCAAAATTATTCCTAACATAGCCTCCTTCCCGGTCAGTTTCAAGGCATCTATTTCTTTGTTATTCAATTTATATGTTTGATTGATTGTTACTTTGCATCTATTTTTGTAAATTTTTTTTTCTTTGAATCAGTTTCAACTCAAATGCGGCCGTGAGCTTAACGATCAGATTGAAAGCTTTAATTTTGAATGTTTTTTATAGCCTATTGAACAGGTATGGGTTCTAGATTTATTAACCCAATTCCTTTGTTTTTTAAATTTTCAAATTTATTGCCACTTGGATGATTGGATCAATTTTTATTTGATAATTAATTGTATGTTTTTTTTTTTTTTTTTTTTCTTCAAGTTTCAGCTTAAATGGGGCTCTGGATTTAGCCATCAAATTGAAGAACTCAATTTTGAAAGCTATTTATCACCGACTGAACGGGTTTGGGTTCTAGCTTCAATCTCTCTATTTCTTCGTCTTTCAAATTTGATTGTTTCTTGGATCAATTTTTGTTTCATAATTGATTTATTGCCTTTTGTTTTTAATAAGTTTCAACTTCAATGCGGTTGTTAATTTAGTGATCAGATTGAAGGTTTTGATCTTGGAAGCTCTTTATCGCCTATCAAACAGATTTGGGTTCTTGTATAAATATGTTTGTTTAGATGAATTTATTCTCCATACCCTCACCAACACTACTACAAATTCCCGTTCGATAGGAATTATATTAAGGAGCTTGGACTGCCATCTAGCAATCATAGTACGATGGAGAAAAGCGATATTTTGACTAACTTCTGTTAAACCAAGATATTCTTGACCTTTGCTTTCATTAGCTTTCTTCCTGGGACAATAAGTTTAGCCATTCCTATCTCAAATGAGTCTGGTAGGATTTTTCTTCTTCAAGCAAAGGAACAAACTCTTCTTTATGATCCAACTCCCCCTTCAAAATGGTCTTCAGCACTAGCACCACCCTTATTATATGTGAAAATTTCCCTAGATGCCTGAGGTTCTATCTTACACTCACCCCCTATCCTACTACTCCACCCTCACCTAAAATCCGCCAAAGTAATCCTTAGCTGTGGAATCCAAGAGCTTGTGAGGTAGAGAGAGACCTTCCTTAAGTTCTCCTTTTTCACCTCTCTTTTCCATCAAGCCTCAAGCCTCTTCAAGGAAGCTAGCTCAAGACCCTCTGGCATATCAAGACGACTGACGAAAGAAAGGGGGTGGGGGAAGGACGAATCACCTGCCGATCTGTGATCAAACAAAACTATGCCTGAAGAATGGGTTATAGATTTACTGACCAGGCATCTCTTTCGTTCAATAATGCCTTCACTTCAAGTCGCTATTTACCAATAAGAATAGGAAAAAGACACTACCTTTTAGAATTGAAGAAGCTGAAGGGGTGAACGAGTGCCACGGGACACATATGTGCCTGTATTGCTCATTGTACTTAGGGGTTAGCTCCTGAATATGCATAATTTGGGATTATTTAGAAGGATTAGCGAAGCATTATGTCTATGATACTTATTAATACGATAATTGTTAAAATTATCAGTTGAAGCTGGAAGGCCTGTTTATCTTTAGTGGCTATGGATAATTGAATTTTTTTTTTGGCTGTCCATTTTCATTTTGCATCTGTTTTATGTGAATTGCGTTTCTTAATTCATGATATGTTTTACTTTTAGAGTCACTGGTTTTTTTAGGGATTTGATGCAGCCATAGAAGATGAATTTGTTATTACTTCAAAATTATTCTAAGGGCCTACATGTGAAGTTTAATTAAAGTAAAAACCATTTGATTTGAAGGTTTAGTTATATGTGTCCTTAGGTTAAAACGGTTTCAATATGGGTTTTAATTAACATATTATGGTCAATTTTGTATTCAAAGGCAAAACTGTAATGTATACTTGCTTGAACTTTGTCCTTCATTGGCTACATTAAACTCCCAAGATGACTCTAGA
Organism: Notholithocarpus densiflorus; assembly: GCA_030021035.2. Classification (NCBI taxonomy): domain Eukaryota; kingdom Viridiplantae; phylum Streptophyta; class Magnoliopsida; order Fagales; family Fagaceae; genus Notholithocarpus; species Notholithocarpus densiflorus. The sequence continues at coordinate 96,827 of JARYZH020000546.1, forward strand.
GATGGAATTGATCTCCAGACCAAAGGAAGAGTATACTCAATTCCTAGCTCAGCAAAAGGGAGTTGCTTCTTCCTTTGCCTCCACTTTAGCCCAATCAGGTACTGCATCCTATTGTATTTTATGTTACACTTCATTGGGGTCTTAAGAAAATAAAACGTAAGATATTTAAGATCTCCTAAAAAATCCTAGACTCAACTAAAGTTTTGAAACTACCAAAATATCTTTAATTTATAGGGATTGCAGAAATTAAGTTTGCTCCTAAATACAAAATTGACCATAACTTACTAAATAAAATCCCATATTAAAAATTGTTTTAAGTTTTAACCCAAAGACACACAACTAGACCTTTAACATCACATAACTTTTACTTCAACTAGACTTCAAGCATGGCCCCACAAAATAAATCTTGAATATGTGAATTTGTAAAGTAGTAACATTTTAATGTTCCATGGTTGCATCAGATTTGTTGGTTTGGAACTGTCGTGTTGCTTTTCTAATTTCTGGGTTGTTGTGAGGAGTGTGGGTGATTGTCTTTTGGGAATTGTGGACTGCGTCTGAGTGTCAGCCATTGTTTTGGTTGCTATTTATTTTTAGTGTTGCTCACAGGTGCTGCGTCTTATTCACTTGTTTACTTTCTTTGTCTTAATTGGGTGCTTATTGGAATCCAAGGAAGGTACACAGCCCAATTTCTTATTCCCCTTTGATATGCTCTCTATTACTTTGATTTGTCTTAAGGGGAGTTATTATGCACAATGGGCCCAGGTTATTGAGGGTTTTCTTTTGATAGTAAGAAGTTTACTTATCTAAATGATGATCTGCCTCCTATTATGGATCAGGAGTTGTTTCCGGCTACCAAACTTGTGCAGGAGCAAGCCTACGAGCTAAATTCTGGTGTCAATTCTGAGCACTGTTAATTTCTATATTTTTCTTCTTCTATACAACGCCAAGTTAAGCCCTGACTCTTACCTATGAAAACCATAAAACCCCACATAATTTCTCTATCAAATAGTCATAATTTCCTCTTTCAAGGGGAAGGGGGTGTGTGTTGTTTTGCTTGGTTGTTTTTGTGGTCTTTGAAGATTTAAGAAAAGAGTTGCCCATTATCATTGTTGGGGCATATTCTGATTAGTTTAAAAATTAGCAGCAAGGAAAGGGGAAAAGGTATTCTTCTATACTGGCATGGTTGTATGTTTTCTTTTAAGTTTTTCAAGCTTCTCTGATATTTAAGGCTTATGATAAATGAGATTTGTGCATCCAATGAAAATATAGTGTGAATGAGCTGGAAAAAAGAGGAAGAAGAGATGGGTTTTATTCCTTTTCCAATTGGGTTTCTTGTTGTGCTTGTTGGTTTAAGATAGTCAATGCTTGATGTTATGCCCCTGATGTTGAACTCCTAGTTTTTTATTGTTTTGGGGGGAGGGGTGTATCAGATGCTGAATTGTTGAAAACTGGCTAAGTTGATTTATTTGTTTGATTGAATGGTGTTTGTGACAAATTTTTTCTTAAGATTTAACGTTTATTTGTATCTTACAATTATATGTTAATTATGACTTTTTTCACTAGAAAGTTATGTTACTTTAGATTATGTAACCATAAATAGAAATAACGTTTATTTGTTTGTCCTTTGATTAATATGTAACTTTTGCTTCTATTTTTTCCCCCACCAATAGAAATAAATTCAAATACTTCTAACCATATAAATGATCCAAACGAGGGATTAAAAACCCATGAATTGCAAAATAATGATGTCCAAATCCCTTGATTGATTTGAAAATCCAAAATCTAAATCCATCCTCCCAAATGCAGCCTAAGGGTTGGTCTCCTTTAAGATTTTTATGTTAGTAAAGCTTGGTTCTGTTATTAAACTATCATGTATCCATGATGTCAACCTTCACGAAACTTAGCCTAGAAAGCCCAGGCTCTAGGTTTGTGTGTCTGTTAACTAGGAGGTTCGTCACTTCTAATACAATTTACTTTGAATGCCAAGAGTCATATAGCTTAGTGGCATTGACTAGTCTCCTTTATGAGGACAACCAGAGTTCAAATCTGCCCCTATACATTTTCTTTAGTGTTGTTCAAATATACCTGCAGTTTTCCATGAAAATCTCTACTTCAGATCTTCCTTCTGCTTTCAAGATTCTCACAACAAAGAAACTTTCTTCCCATGCTTTCTTCAGATTGCCCTTTATGACAGCAATGTTCTATGAAGTAATTTTAGTAGAGGTTTTTTTGGGGTAATTACAAATAACCCATCTGAGATTTGGCCTATTTTCACCTTGCCTATCCATGGTTCAAAAGTTAGCACTTTGCCCGCCTGAGATTAGCTCCGTTAGGCTTTGGTAAGCTACCTCTCCATTTGCCATTAGGAAAGCACTTTTTAGACAAAAACAAACATAAAACGAATATAAAAAAACTAGGGTTTGAAATTTTTACAAAAATGGATGAACATTACAAATGAGGATCCCTATCCAATTCCAAAGTTTTAGGAGGCTTGGTTGTTGGTTTTTACATTTCAACATCAATACTAATGCATGTATTAGGAACAGTAAGTCTTATGTCAGACCCATGGCTTATTGAATGACTTCAATTATTACAAACTCACCACTGCTTATTGAATGACTTCAATTATTACAAACTCACCACTGCACAGTCACACACGCATATAAAGACTGAATTTTAAGAATTCTTGATGAGACAAATTGTTAAAGATTATTTCTTGTAGTAAAGGATGAATGAAATAATATTGTTAGTGGCTTGTTCATCTCTTCACATTGAATTGCACTCATTTGTGGTATGTTTGGGTGAGAAACCTAATAAAGCTTAAGGGATATGCTTTTTTTAATTTTTGGAAGTTAAGGGGATTTTGATTTTCTTATGTTTGGAAGAAAAAAAAAAAATATTAAAGCTGAAGGGTTTCTTGTTTGTGTATGTGCCAGTAATGAAGCACTCTCTTTCATTGAAGCATTTCATGCGCTTCTTGGTGACCTAGCCTTGTTTCCGACAGCCTTAATTGGTTTACACTTTCAAGTCTTGGGCGTCTCACCACTTCATACACATTTTGCTATCATCTTGCTTTTCTTCATGGCTACAATTGTCCATCACATTGCATATACGGAGATAAAACTACGACCTCAAGACGCTGGGTACCTTCCCATATTGAGTTTCATTTGTCTGGTTTCTGGAATTATTGCTATTGAGCTACTCTTCGCAATAATCATCTCTCCCTTTTGGCTATTCATGGTTAATTTATGCCCAATCTTGATCCTAGGGGTACTGCGTCATTTGCACCAACAAATTTATCAGTGTATTTACTACACAACTAATTTAGTACTCAATTTAGTATGTAGCTTGTTTAAAAAGATTTGTCAATTAGTTGATCAAATATATAATTGGGTTCTACAGAAATTCCAGTAAGCAGCTTCTCAACCATTTTCTACAAGGGAACAAGAAGACAATGGTACGTATTCAGATGGAAGAAATTGTTTAAGTGACCTGTTGTTAATTAGACATATTTTAAGCAAAAAAAAGGGATGCTTGTGATTCCTTTACTAGTAATAGAGTCAGCTGGTGTTAGAGTTAAGACTGATTGCAGTATCCTTTTATGTCTCATTCCTAATAGTGGCATCATGGTAATACTTTATTGCCTTATCTATATTTGCATACATAAGAAGTTGTCATCCATTTGTTTCTTTTGGATCCCGCTCCATCTAGCATCAAAATGACTTGCCTCTACAACACTTGCCAATTCTGGATCCTTTCTTTAACTAACACCAGCATTGCATTGTGATTTGTGACTGCATATCCTCACCACATTTATCGTGGTTCTCCAGTATTTCTGATAAAATAATGTTTGAAATCCATTTAATCCAAAGGCCTTTAAAACACTCATTTGAGAGGGCATACAGTCTTCTGTGATTGATTAGTGTATAGGCACTGCATGTCTCTCAATACTGACTTTCCACATATAGCTCAGTATATCATGTTATTTGTCTAGTGAGAACTGAACTCAATCACGGTTGCACACACATACAAAATAATCAACTTGCATTTTTTTTTTTTTTTTTTTTTGGGAAAGCAAACAAATATGTTGTACTTCTGTCCAAGTGTGCAATAATAACACCAGTACAACACTGAGAAGGTGACTGGAAATAATAATGAACGCTTTAAACATTTCTAGGAGTTGGAAATCATGGCCTTTTTTTAAGCTTTTACAAAATATCCCTCTAGACTCTTCTCTTGGAGTCTCAGATTCTATTGTGAATCACAACTGCTCTAGATAGAAAATAATTTTACATGTTCAGCAACCTTTAAAATTCCGTACTAAAAAAAAAAAAATGGGAATGAAAATGTTTATGTTATGGAAAACAAACATGTGTTGCCCAGAGTATTATTGCTCAACTAATACATCCTAGTATTTCTTCTAAGTACAAATCTGTCCTCTCTTAATTATCGAATTATAATACCACTTTTTAAAAATTTTTTTTTTATTATTTTTTTATAAATATAATAGAATTTTAACTTATAGTGCTCGTTTTACAAAATTTAGCGAAAGAAAATGGGAATTGGGAAGCGATCCCGTTTTTGTTGTGGGGCTTTCTTTCAATAAAATCTTCTTTACTAAGAAAAAAAAAAGTTAACATCGCCCCCTAAGCACCTAATCAAGGTATTTTGTGAATCAACACTTCTAATACATAATTTCATTCGTACAAGACAAATACATTTTGAGCGTGAAATTCTCATAAATAAATAAAGCGTTTTGAATTTCTCTGACATGGGATTGCAATAATGCAATGATAACTATCAACAGTACAAGTAAAGTAGATTAATGTTATCCATCCAACATGATTAGATTATCTAGTGGACCATGACTCAAAATTAACACTGGTCAATCTTAAGAATGGTTTCTTTGATCAGATTAAATTGACTGACACATATAAGCGAACCAACAAATTGGTGGGTCCAATTCCAGTTTATTTGAAAACCAATAATTATCTGTATCAAAAAAGAAAAAGAGAAAGAAAACCAATAATTTTCAAATGTATTCCTGGAAATATATTGAGGAAATACCTTATCAGTATTTCTATTTCATAACTCATTCACCAAGTTTCGCCACTGAGATCAAAAGGGTGAACCACTTTTTCAATATTCAGTCATAATTTTCCATGGTAAATTAGTTCAAGGCACCTCTAGCAGGGCCTATAAGTATTGTGTTCTATTCATCAATCAGGGTACATCCCTGAATAAAACAAGAAAAATGAGCAACCAAAAAGGTCAGTTGCTGTGCTCACTTATCTTGCCGAAGGCCACATAAACCCACTCCTACAGTTTGCCAAACGTTCGGCCTCCCAAGGTCTCAAGGCCACTCTAGCCACAACCCATTACACTGTCAAGTCCATTCATGCAACCACTGTTGGTGTTGAGCCCATCTCAGATGGCTATGATGAAAGTGGATATAAGCAAACTCCTAGTATAGAAGCCTACTTAGAGTCATTCAGTTCAGTTGGTTCAAAAACTCTATCAGAGTTCATATCAAAATTCAAAGATTCAGACTCACCAGTAAACTGTATTGTGTATGACTGTTTGCTTCCATGGGCTCTTGATGTGGCCAGGCAATTTGGCATTTATGGAGTAGTATTCTCGACAAACTCAGCTTCTGTATGCTCCATGTAATGGCATATTGATTGAAGAGGATAAAAATCAAGGATGACAGATCCGTTCAAATGAACCTGATGATTCTAAATTGATGAGCTGCCAGAAATAAGGCAACGGATTGAAGTGCTGGATGGATAGACCACATGACGAATGGACCCCCCCCATAATAGACAAATAGTCCCTCTATATGGATGGGTTCTGGGTTCATGGGCCCAAGGCCACGTGGCACCCACATGGCTTAGGTAAACCCTACATGGAAATATCTTATGCCCCATGATTAACCCTAGTCAATGGAATCCCAACATGGGAAGAATCCTGCAATATACGCACATTTATGAGGATCTTTCCCGTAAGGAAACATTTTCCTAAGCAAGAAACAAAGGTCGGTTTCACATTACTATAAAAACCCAAAACCCTTAGAAAACAAGGTACGCATAATTTCCCCCCAGCTCTGGCACTCTAGAGTTGTGAAAGTTCTCTAACTTAACCTTCGGAGGGTTTTTGGCCGGTACTACACCGGTACTCTCTTAAGGTCTTTTTGTTCTGTGTTGTGCAGGTGTTGTCTTGAGCACGTGAGGACCGTGTGACTTACTGACAATTTTCGGCATCATTAGTTGGCGCCGTCTGTGGGAAATACGACTTGTAAGTCATACTATCGCTTACCAGACAAAGAGTTGCATGGTGCTTACTCGCTTGATGGTGACCACCAATAATGTTCAAGGAGACAAACCACACACCACCACCCTCGAGAGACAGGTTCAAACTCTCATCGCTGCCGTAGAATGCCTCACCAAGTAAAACCATGATCTAGAGGAGCAACTGCACCAAAAAAACGTGGGGATTAACACATAAGAGGAGGACCAAGAAGGCACCAGCGCTGAGAGAAGGGACCAAGAGGGGCCGGAAGGTAGCAACGCCTCAAGCAGACCAGAGTGACAAGACACGAGCCGTCCATTCGCTGCAGATACGGCTCCACCTCACATGATCGCGGAGTTGCAGATGATGAAGGAATGGATGGATTTCATGATGAACGCCCTCAGAGGACAGGTGTCTAGCGACCTCAATGACTTGGTCCATCGAACTGATTCACCATTCACTGCACCCGTCACTTCATTCCTCCTTCCACCGAAGTTTCGTATGTTGTAGGTGGAGACCTACGACGGATCTAAGGATCCCCTAAATCACCTGGAGTCTTTCATGACCCTGATGCACTTGCAAGGAGTGGTAGACGAGATCATGTGCAGGGCCTTCCCTACTATGCTGAAGGGTCCCGCAAGGGTTTGTTTCAGCAGGTTGACGCCCAACTCTATTAGTACCTTTAAGGAGTTAAGCGCCCAGTTTGCCTTACACTTTATCGAGGGACACAGGTATAAGAAGTCCACCGCATGCCTAATGAGCATTAAGCAGCGGGATGAGGAGACACTAAGGTCTTACATAACCCGCTTTAACAAACAGACCCTTTCAATCGATGAAGTTAACGATAAGATACTCGTGGCCGCATTCACGAATGGGCTACAGAAGGGTAAGTTTCTATTTTCTTTATATAAGAACGACCCAAAAACCATGTCGGAGGTGCTTTACAAGGCTACTAAGTACATGAACGCGGAAGACGTGCTGCTGGCTGGAGAAGAAAAGCCCAAGAAGAGGGAAAGACAAGAGGACGTATGGCAGGATAGGGGGCGAAAGATGGCTAAGACCAGAGAACGACGAGAGGACAGGCACTCCAAGCCCCCCACAGGGAGGTTCACAAGCTTCACCCCACTGACTGCCCCGATTGACCAAGTCCTGATGGAAATCAAGGACGAAGGAGCCTTGACATTTCTCGGCAAGCTGAAGGGAGACCCCAATAAGAGGTCTAGAGATAAGTACTGCCGCTTTCACCGTGACCACGGTTATAACACATTTAACTGCTACGATTTGAAGCAACAAATAGAAGCTCTTATCAGGCAAGGAAAGTTGCAGAGGTTCGTTAGCAAGGGAAAGACCCACCACAAGAACAGGTTCCCCGACGAGAGAACGAGCGTCTTAGGCCGCCTATATGAGACATAAGGATGATTGTGGAAGGCACAGCGGCCTCTAACTTGTTAAAAAATGCCCGTAAGACTTACCTCAAGATGGTCCAGAACGTCTAGCTGACGGGCCTCGCACCAAAGATGGCGCGGATTGATAACCCCATCATTGAATTCTCAGAGGAAGATGCTCGACGTCTCCACCACCCGAATGATGATGCACTTGTCGTCAGCATACGGGTAGGGGACTACAACACACACCAGGTCCTAGTCGACAACGGAAGCTCTGCTGACATCCTCTACTACCCAGCGTTCCAGCAAATGAGGATTGATAGAGAACGGCTGGTCCCGACCAACGCCCCGCTCGTTGGGTTCGGAGGGACAAAAGTATACCCCCTCGGCGCAGTCACATTGCCCGTGACGGTTGGTGATTATCCTCAGCAAATCACCAAGGATGTTATATTTCTTGTTGTCGACTACTCGTCCGCGTACAATGCCATCCTAGGACGACCTACCCTCAACTCGTGGAAGGTTGTAACTTCAACCTACCACTTGATGATCAAATTCCCCACTGAGTACGGAGTAGGAAAAGTACATGGAGACCAAGTGGTTGCATGAGAGTGCTACATAGCAATGTTGGAGATGGACAATCATCTACAGACAATGAACATAGAAGAGAAGCAGACGGTGACAGAACCCATTGAAGGACTTGAAGAGATACCTCTTGACAACTCTAGACTAGATCGAACGACTAGGATCGACACCCTCGCCAGCCCGCTGGTCCGCCAAGCACTCAAGACTTTTCTCAAAGAGAACCAAGATGTATTTGCTTGGAGCCATGAAGATATGCTTGGGATCAACTCTTCAGTCATGGTGTATAGATTGAATGTGTCGCCCACCTTTCCTCCTATCCGCCAGAAAAAGCGGGTGTTCGCCCAAGAACGAGACCGAGCTATAGTAGAAAAAGTCCGCAAATTGTAAGAAACAAGCTTTATCAGGGAAGTTTACTACCCCGACTAGCTGGGGAATGTGGTGATGGTCAAGAAAGCCAACGGGAAGTGGAGAATGTGCATGGACTTTACAGACCTATATAAAGCATGCCCCAAGGATAGCTACCCCCTCTCGCGGGTTGACGTCTTGGTAGACTCTACGGTTCAACACCAGTTACTGAGCTTTATGGACGCTTTTTTTGGTTATAACCAGATTAAAATGGATGAGGCGGATCAGGAGAAGACTTTGTTCGTCACCAGCCAAGGCCTCTTTTGCTACAAAGTGATGTCGTTCGGCCTCAAGAACGCGGGTGCGACATATCAGAGGCTCATGAACAAGATGTTCGCACATCAGATTGGAAGAAACGTCCAAGTCTACATTGACGACATGCTGGTAAAAAGTCAAAAGGAGGACGATCATTTGGATGATCTCAGGGAAACCTTCGACACCCTTCGCTCTTACAATATGAAGCTTAATCCGGGCAAGTGTGCATTCGGGGTGACGGCCGAGAAGTTCCTAGGGTTTATGGTGTCTTAGAGAGGTATCGAAATCAACCCAGACAAGATTCGGGCCATAATAGAGATGGCACCCCCAAAAAACGTGAAAGAAGTACAAAGCCTCAACGGCAAAGTAGCCGTGCTGAATAGGTTGGTGTTAAGGGCAATGGACAAGTGCCTACCTTTCTTCTGCACGCAGAAGAAGTCCTTTGAATGGACGGCCGAGTGTCAGCAAGCATTCGAGGATCTAAAGGCGTATTTTTCTTCTCCACCTTTACTGAGCCCATCTAAACCAGATGAAGAATTATTCCTCTACCTAGCTGTCTCCCTAGCCATTGTTAGTGCAGCTTTAGTCAGAGAGGAGCACAGAGTTCAAAAGCTCGTATACTTCACGAGCTGAGTGCTCCGGGGTGCAGAAGAGAAGTACCCACCAATGGAAAAGCTAGCTTTTGCCCTAGTAACAGCAGCCCACAAACTCAAACCTTACCTTCAGGCGCACACGGTGATTGTTCTAACAAACAAGCCACTATGACGAGTAATGAGCAGCCTAGAGGTGGCCAGACAGATGACGTTGTGGGCAATTGAATTAAGTGAGTTTGATGTGCAGTATCGCCCCTGCACGGCCATAAAGGGGAAAGTTATCGCTGACTTCATCGCAGAATTCACGCACATAGAAGGCCAGGGGGCAGGAGAAGTTCCTCAATGGAGTATCCACACGGACGGATCGTCCACCAGACAAGCAGGCGGAGCTGGTGTGGTACTCCATAGCCTAGAAGGTGACGAGGTTGAATGCATGATCCGACTCGATTTCCCTACGACAAATAACGAGGCGGAGTATGAAGCCTTAATAGTAGGGCTGGATCTGGTAAAAGTAGCAGGAGTCGTGGACGTGGTAGTGTATTGCAACTCTTAGGTAGTCACCAGCCAGGTTAATGGCAACTATGAATGCAAAAGCGAACGGATGAAGAAGTTCCTCAAGCAGGTAAAGAATCGGGTAAACACCCTTCAAGCAAGGTTTGTTCAAATCCTAAGGGAGGAGAACGAGCACACTGACCATCTTGCCAAGGCTACATCAGCAGAACATATGCTCATTCCTAATCAGGTACTGTCCTTCGTTCAGCTATCACCATTAATAGATAGTGTCGATGTGCATAAGATAGGCTTCGAGAATGATTGGATGACACCAATAACTTCCTATCTGAAGGATGACATACTACCTGGTGACAAGGAGGCTGCGAGGAAACTGAAGGTTCAAGCAATACGATTCGTGCTGATTAAAGACGTACTATACAAAAGGGGCTTCTCTCGCCCGTACCTGAGGTGTCTTATCCCTGAAGAGGCAGATTATGTCATGCGAGAGGTACACGAAGGAGTCTGTGGAAACTATTCTGGATCACGGTCGTTAGTGCACAAACTGATTTGTGCGGGGTACTATTGGCCTACCATGCAGAAAGATGTCATTGCATATGTCAAAGCTTGCAACAAGTGTTAGAGGTTTGGTAGCCTCATTCGGTAGCCAACAGAGGAACTCACTCCAATGACGGCCCCATGGCCTTTCGCTCAGTGGGGATTGGACATCATAGGTCTATTCCCAATAATAATTCGACAGCTAAAATTTCTGGTGGTCGGTATAGACTACTTCACTAAGTGGGTAGAAGCCGAAGCTCTGGCTACCATCACAGAGAAGAATGTTTGAAGCTTTGCATGGAGAAACATCATCTGCAGGTACGGTATACCTAAAGTACTGGTCTCAAACAACGGGAAGCAGTTTGACAATAACGTGTTCAGAGACTTTTATTCATAGCTAGGGATCAAGAATCACTACTCATCACCCACCCACCCTCAAGCCAACGGAAAAGTTGAGGTTACGAACCGATCCTTGCTCAAAATCATCAAGACTCGGTTCGAGGGGGCAAAGGGTATATGGCCTAAAGAATTACCAAGCGTTTTATGGGCTTACAGGACGACGGCAAGGACGCCTATAGGAGAGACACCGTTTCGTTTGGCGTATAGAAGCGAGGCAGTCATCCTGGCCGAAGTAGGACTCATGAGCTACAGAGTGGGAAACTATGACGAAAGTAGGAATGATAGAGTTATGCGCCTACAACTTGATCTAGTGGATGAGGTCAAAGCAACTGCTGAGCAAAGATTAGCACGATACCAGAACTTCATGGCCAAGCACTACAACTTCAAAGTCAGACACAGGGACTTTCAAGTTGGAGATCTTGTCTTAATAAAGGTGATGGGTGCCACAAATGACACCTCCTAGGGGAAGCTAGGACCTAACTGGGAAGGACCATACAAAATTGCATCATGGCATAGGAAATGGACCTACCACCTGGAGACACTGGACGGGCAAAAGCTGCATCACCCATGGAACATAGAGCACCTAAAGAAGTACTACCAGTAGACAGTGGCAAGGGCGAAGACACTCCTCATTTCTAGTTTATACCCTTTTAGTTAATTTTTGCTATTTTCAACACTTTTAAGCCCGAGTGGTAGTTTTCTTTTTATTTTTATTTTTTAGAACAATATCCACGCATATTTATCACATAATAAGAGAAGTTTATTTAGAAATATATGTGCATCTCTACAAAACCATGTCTACAACCAATTTCTTACGAGAACAGGATGACTTGGAACTTGTTAAGCCCCTAAGTGGACGGGTTCATCTTAAGGGGTGATCTAAGATTATGAAGTTCATAAGTGGACGGGTTCATCCTAAGGGGTGATCTAAGATTATATAAAGTCCACAAGTGGATGGGTTCATCTAGGAGTGAGCTGAAAATTAGTCTATAAGTGGACGGGTTCATCCTAAGGGGTGATCTAAATTTATAAAGTCCATAAGCGGACAGGTTCATCCCAAGTGGCGATCTAAAGTTATAAACTCCATAAGTGGACAGGTTCATCCTAAGGGGTGATTTAAAATTATATAAAGTCCACGAGTGGACGGGTTCATCCAGGAGTGAGTTGAAAATTAGTCCATAAGTGGACGAGTTCATCCTAAGGGGTGATCTAAGATTATATAAAGTCCATATTTGCATGCATATATTAGTGACAAATCCTTTCTTGAATAAACAGAAATAAGTCCCTTCAAATTATATTGCTATTGTTGAAAATAATAACCTCACGATTCACAAGATTCCCAGGAAGTAGTTCAACAGCAGTCAATGCAAATTTCTGACGAGTTCATCCTAAGGGGTGATCTAAGATTATATAAAGTCCATAAGTGGACAGGGTTCATCCTATGTGATAAGTACAAATTATAGTCCTTAAGTGGATGGGTTCATCTCAAGGGATGAGTCAAAATTATAAATCCACAAAATGGACGGGTTCGTCCCAAAGGATGATAAAAAAGTCATGATACGACGAGATCATCAAGAAGGATTGATAAAAAGGGTGTCAAATCCACAAGTGGACGGGCCCACCCCAGCGGGTAAAAGTCCACAAGTAAATAGGTGGACGGGTATATTAAATTCTCGAATAAATAGTTCCTTAAATTAGCGAGAACATGTCTTAGAATTTGGAAACAGAAAGCAACATATGAATGAACAAGCCTAAGCGACGGATAAATAAAGATAATGAATAAAAGCCCACAAAAAGGCAAATGTTTACATCTTGAGTCAACGGAAGGAAATGGGTACAGTTCTCTCAAAAGATCAAAAGCTAGAAATGTACAAGTAAAAAAGAAAAAAATCTACGGCTAGACGGCAGGGGTATCTTCGGTCTTCTCTTCCACAGTCTAATCCCCTTCAAGGTGACGGGCAGCGTCCTCGACGGATTTTTCTTGGTTAACCTGAACAGCATCCCCGTCACCTTGAGGGTCGAGGTTGGTCTTATCGGCGAAGAGCTCGTCGGTTCCTTCAGAGTAGACAGGCTGGGCAGGAGTCTAAGCCTGGGCGTCGATGGAAACGTGAGAAAGATCCAGGTCAGGGAAGGAGGTTTTGACCTGACGGAAGCAGTCGTCAAAACTGTAGGCAAAAGAGCCACCAAGCTCCTTCAAGAAGGCGTCGGAGTCGTGGTACTCTCGCACCGCATCTTCTTTAGCCTGACGGAGGTGATGCTTTACCTCTGAGATCTCTACCTCCTTATCCTTAAGAATCTTCTTCAGCGCCTCAGTTTGCGCCTCTGACTTCTTCAAAAGCTGCTTTGTCAAATTGAGCTTGTTCACCTGGACTTCCTTCTAGGCCGTCAGCTCCCTTAACTTTGAATCCCTCGCCTCCGCCTTCTCTTTCAGACATGTGATCACCGTCTCGTGGGACGTACATCGATCCATGAGACCTTTCATCATGACGACCCCTTATAAGAATCAGAAACAAATGTTAGAATGAGACAACAATAGGAAGGAACAGAGGAAAGGGGACGGATAAACATACCTGTACCAAACTGAATAAGCCCGTCTCCCCCATGGCCTTAGTGGCATGATTGCCCAAGTCTTCATAATCGTTGTCCTGGATGATGGACGATAACTGCTTGAGTGCATACCCCGAGTCTTCACGGAGGAGGACGTGGTGTTTCTCTGTGACGGGGTCAGCACCCGTCATCAGGCCCTTCCCCTTCCCCGGACCAGGTTTAGGGGGCAACTTGCTGGTGGTAGCGGTCTCACCAACAGTTGGCTCCGTCACCACCTTGGGCTTCTTGGGTAGACGGTCCACCTTCTCGAACAGCTTCCTTTTGGTGGACAGATTAGCCTGACCCGTCGCCTTAGGAGATAAAGCTCCCCTCATGCTTTTTCTTAGCAACAGTCTGCTGCTTGATATAGGCCATTCTCCTGCTATCTTCCATTTCTGAAGATGGACGGATAAGAGTTATACAAACTACTAAGTATTAAAAAAGAAAAGCCAGGGTAACGGACTTACGTTTACGCACTTGGCGGTCGTAGCGACGGGCAGCTTCTATAGGTTCAAGACCATCACAGTACCAGTTGAGAGTGTCCAAAGTGACTAGCTTAGACCACGTTCTCTATGACAGCTTGGTGGTCCTGAAGATCTTTTCCAAAAAACTCCATTACTCAAGAGAGATTTCTGGATGATCCCGAGCTGCAATAAGGGACGGTTAGAATATTAAACAAAGAAAATTAAAGAATGAAGATTGAGACGGACAGACACCTATCAGACGGGGGCATTATACCCTAGGTTTTGTCTACAAGCATGTATTCCTGGTCACCAGGGTGACATCCAGTCATCCCCTTCGATAAAAAAGTATCGACTCTTCAACATTCCCTGGGAATCTAAGCCCTGCTTTCAACATCTGCTCATACACTCCGACATCTTCAACACCCTTATAGTAACATTTTTCGGACTTGTAGGGTAGACGGATGGGTATGTGGACAGGTATCTGGTATTTTTCCCTAAGTGTGTTGAAGTGTGTTTGTTTGACGGAAGAGATTAAATCATTGACTGTCCACAACGGAAGCATGATAAACTTCCTAAGTCCATCAGGACCTATGACGGATTGAATGGGGGGTTCAGCACCGGCTAGACCATCGTTGGAATCACTCTCTGACCCGTCCATGTCCAAGTCCTTATCCCCTATGGAAGGTGAGGTGGCCGATAGATCCCTTTCATCGCTTGAGGTGCCGGGGTCGTCCTGACCTGACAGAAACACTTCATCGTAGCCCACTCCCTTGTAGACACACGATTGTTCACTCAACACAATAGACATCTGTCACCTACACGTGACGGATAAACCCTAAGACTCTGACGGGTCTACATAGATGACGGATGTGCAAAATTTAAATAAGTAACAAGGGAATTCAACATGAGGTGAAGAATACTTACCGGATGGAGAGAGCAACAAAAAAGGCGTCATTGATGGTCGCACCAAGTAGACAGTATGCCGGTTTGACAAAGAAGACGATAGCACTCTGGTTGTAAATTCATTGCGGAAAGTAAAAATGAGAGGTAAAGAAGCATGTATATATAGAGGGAATGGCATGGAAGACGAAGGGACACTTCATTCCGAGTGATTAACCACTAATAACATGCCACGTGCCCCTGCGACATTTATGACCCTCGGCTAGCCTGTCAATCAAAGCACATTTCTCAGGAGATGAGTTAGACTGTCACTCCACGGGTCCGTCCAAGGGAGGTGACGGACCCATGGAGTGAGGGGACAACTGAAGAGGATAAAAATCAAGGATGAAGGATCCGTTCAAATGAACCTAATGATTCTAAATTGATGAGCTGCCAGAAATAAGGCAACGGATTGAAGTGCTGGACGGATAGACCACATGACGAATGGACCCCCCCCCCTCAATAATAGACGGATAGTCCCTCTATATGGACTGGTTCTGGGTTCATGGGCCCAAGGCCGATGGATACCAAGGCCACATGGTACCCACATGGCTTAGGTAAACCCTACATGGAAATATCTTGTGTCCCATGATTAACCCTAATCAATGGAATCCCAACATAGGAAGAATCCCGCAATATACGCACATTTATGAGGATCTTCTCAATAAGGAAACATCTTCCTAAGTAAGAAACGAAGGTCGATTCCACACTACTATAAAAACTCAAAGCCCTTAGAAAACAAGGTATGCATAATTTCCCCCAGTTCTGATACTTTAGAGTTGTGAAAATTCTCTAACTTAACTTTCGGAGGGTTTTTGGTCGGTACCACACCGGTACTCTCCTAAGGTCTTCTTGTTCTGTGTTATGCAGGTGTTGTCTTGAGCACGTGAGGACTGTATGACCTACCTGAGGTGCCCTCTGTTAGACACCCGTTACTTACCTTTGTCCTTTTCATTAGAAAATCCCCTTTATTATATAAGCCAAAATTAGAACCCAAATAGAACCCCTAAAAAGAAGAACGAGCTCTCTCCCTCTCTCTACCTCAGAACCCTTAAAAATCCCCAAACCCATTATCCCTTTCTCTCTTTACTTCGATTGCTTGACTGAGTTCAAGTTTGCTAGGTCCCTATTCATTACCGCTGTTCTCTAAGTGGTTCTGTGGTTGTGTGTTCTTTTATTTTGTCTCGATCTGTTCACGGTGATGAATTGGAACTCTTGGGTTCTCTGATGGCTGGTTTTTGGAAAGGGTGGTTGTTTCTTTGTATTTGGATTTGGATTTTTGGGTTGTATTTGATGAGATGTGGTTTTTTATTTGGGTTTGTGGGTTGTAGTGCTTGGCTGGTGGTGTGGATGGGGGCTGGTGGTGTGGATGGGGGCTAGTGGTGGAGATTGGGTTTGTGGATCGTAGTGCTTTGCAAAGGAGCCCTTGTTGGTATTAAGAAAGCCTCTTTGTAGACAAACAACACATAAAAAAATGTAAGGTGGGGTTGCTTTAGTTTTGGGTTATGTTCTAATAGATTAAAAGCTTCAAAACATTTCTTTGGTGTATTTTATTCCTTTTTTTTTTTTTCTCCCTAAACAATCACAACTGAGGACACACAAATCCACACCAATGCCGTGACTACCCAATTCCCACCCAAAACATTTGTTTGCTGCCCTTTGTTCATACATTTGAATTCAAAAATGGAAACCCAGAAGCACAAAAAATCAAAACTAACTTGTGCTAGGGGATTATTCATATTAATGGATGAATTTGCGAAATTTTGATCTTGAGATTTTTAGTATAAATGTTTTTTTTTTGAGCTCTGGATTCAAAAGAGTAAATGGAGGAGAGAGACATAAAATATTATTGAAAAGACATTTTTACCCTTGTTTTTCTAACGGAAAATGGTAAGGTGGGTTACAGATGTCTAACGGATGACACCTCAGGTGGGTTAAGTGACGTTTTTTAAACCATGGGTAGGCTTAGTTAAAATCGGCCAAACCATAGGTGGGTTAACTGTAATAATCGTCCTTTTTTTTTTTTTCTTTTTTTGGGCCGTAGCATAGGTAGTTTTCTATTGTTGAGAATGGATGTTAGGAATAAACATATTTTGGAAACATTGATTTATATGAACATGGTTAAATAAATCAGTGGCATAGCATTATTAAGCAATTTGCTATAAATAAATTGAAGCTGAGAGCCAATCGCGGGAATTGAGAAAACAAATGAGGTTTAAGAGAGTAAAAGAAAGATGGAATAGGAAGAATATATATATATATATATATATATATATATATATATATATATATATATATATATGAATTTTTAATATAAGATGAGATCAGAAGACTCAAGGAATTTCCAATGAATTTAGAGCTTCTCAATATATTCAAGACAATATTGGACACTGGATAAGTATGAAATAAATAATATAGATTAAAAATTTGGATATCATGTGTTTTACGCCTTTGTTGAAGTCAGAAATGAACAAAATTTGGAGTCAAATCTATCAAATTTTACATTCTTAGCTTTATATGTTGAGTAGTAAGAACTG
This sequence comes from Notholithocarpus densiflorus, assembly GCA_030021035.2. Taxonomy (NCBI): domain Eukaryota; kingdom Viridiplantae; phylum Streptophyta; class Magnoliopsida; order Fagales; family Fagaceae; genus Notholithocarpus; species Notholithocarpus densiflorus. Next base: position 114,307 of record JARYZH020000546.1, read on the forward strand.
TATATATAGCTGTATATCATTCTCATTTTGTTAATTGAATGTTGAAGAGCTAGTGAAGGCCATGTCGGGACTCTGGCCCTTGGTGATGGTTGGTCCAATGGTGCCATCAGCCTACCTAGACTAGCAGATCAATGGAGACAGCTTATGGAGCCATTCTCTGGGAGCTTAGTAGTGACCAGTGCCTGAGCTGGCTAGAGACAAAACCACCAAAGTCAGTAATATATGTATCATTTGGAAGCATGGCAAATATAACAGCTAAACAGGCTGAAGAAATTGCACGTGGTTTGATAGCAAGCAATGTGCATTTCTTATTTTCTTATTGTTGCAAAAGATTCCAGAAACAAGTTGCCAATCGAATTAATTTGGAATTGAATTTGCCAAAAGTTATGCCTTAACATGTTGTAAAAGTGGAAAATGTTCAAACATTCACAAGTTGTCAAGTGCTACTTAATAGGTCCCGCTAGTATTATTCAGAGAACAATGAAAATTAGGCAAGTATCACTGAATAAAAATTCTGAAAAAATATCCAAAAGACAATCATTACTTAAATTAAAATGACATAAGCCATAAAAGAAAAAGAAAAAAAAAAGTGAAGGCTAAACTTTTTTTTTTTGAGAAAAATGTGAAGGTTGTTAACCTAACAAAGAGCATTCCCTCAATCAAAAAAAAAAAAAATCTAACAAAGAGCAAACACAATATGAAATTAAGTAGTAATTAAACACAAAGAGGCAAGATAAACATGTACACTCCATTTCACCAAAGTGTGCGTTTGGTTCCAGTTTAAAAAGCCAGCTTATTTTATTATTCAATTTATTTTTGTTACTATTTATAGGCTTCACTGGAATTTTTAGTACTATTAATAGGTCTCACTGTATTACTTCAGCTAATTTTTATTTTTATTTATATTATTTTCAATAAAAAATTTTCAATTATAATAAGATAAACGGATTTCAAACCTACCAAAGTGACAAAAAAAAAAATCTTGCGTGTGGGATTGGAGATGTAGGCTTTTTTTTACCAAAAAAGAGTGACAGAAAAATAACGGTCTTTCAAAAATAAATGAACAGGGCTTGTAGCAAAATCCCAAAACCCACTCACTCCCTGGGGACGTGTATTTTCAAGAAGGAAGACCTTTTTCTTTTGTGCTTTAAGTGTGAGAATGGAAAGTGAATAAGGAATGAAAGATCAAGTGAGAAAAATGGAGGTCTAGGCCACTTTTCTTGGCTTTTTTTTCACGACTCTGCTTTTCTCTCTTGCCGACAAGTGGAGACTCCAATGGCGACCTGTATGACGGATTTTATTAAAAAATAACTATAAAACTCAAACTATATTATTAGTTAAACAATATTTCATTCATATTTGATTTCTAATAATTTGAATTCTTTGCACTCGATTTTGTCTAATGAATTTGCACTTGAAAATCGAGTGTCTCACACTCAATTTTTTCAGAACAAAATCGAGTCCTCTAAACTTAATTTGTTAAAAATGAAATTTATTTCAAACATTTCCTAACTAATAATATAGTTTGAGTTTTATAGTTATTTTTTAATAAAATTGCTGTATGACAGGCCATAAAGAGAGCAAAGTGGGAGGGAGAGTGGTAGACAGGACTTGACATAGCGTGACTTGTACGTCATAAAGCTTGTTGGAGAAGCTACTGGGAAAAGCTACTTCTTCATTTGCGTGACTGCTCACCTTCGACGCGCATTTTGGCGCGACTGGCTGTTGGACTCTGTCTCCAATTTGAGCATTCTTTGGAATCGTTGGAAAAATAGGGTCCACTGATAGCCTGAGTAATTTTAATTTAGTATTGAAAAAGTAAAAAAAAAAAAACAAAGGAAGCTTTGGTGCATATACGAATCTTTTTACGATTTCACACTATCTTTGCTCATTTTAAGTTTTTTTTTTTAGGCCTGTGTGATGGGAGAGAGAAACACTTTAGGGAGTCTTTTTTTTGAATAATTAATAGACATAGAAACATACTTTAATTCAAAAGGTAAGTGCTCAATTACATTATATTAATTACTTATTTTTTAATGTGAAACTTCACTTATATGTGTATATCCAATAATCTCCTTCTCATGTATGAGTCTTTGCCTCTCTGTGAGCTTCAAGACTTCTTTGTGGGTTATGAACAAGTCCTACTCATTCCTTCTTACTTAATGAGTTTTTTCCTTCACTAATGCATCATCCATGAGTCTCCACGTGTCAACTTCACATATCTTTCATGCATGGGAACCTTGCACCTCATCGTTGTCTAGCACCATTGACGATAATTCTACTTTATTGGGTATTTTTTCAAGATCGTTTGTGTGGGCTTTTATGGGCCTTGTATGATGCAATATACCATCTTCGTTCTAACTGTGAAAGAGACCCATTCTTGCTCCATTAGCGAAAGAGCTCTAAATACACACATCCCGTTCCCACTCCAACTACGAAAGGAACCTTGATAATCTTGCCACCTTTACCCCATACTAACTTGGGCTCTGATACCACTTGTTGAGGAGATAAATATTTTGGAAAGTTTTCTTGAAAAATTAATATAACATATATAGACATATTTTAACCCAAAATGTCTAAACTCCAATGGGTATGTGCTTAATTATACTATATTAATTACTCATTCTTCTCATCATTATTCAATATGGGATTTCACTCACACGTGTATACCTAACAATCTCCCCCTTACGTGTCAATCTCTACATCTCTATGGGCTTCAAGACCTCTCCATGGGTTATGAACAAGTCCTACTTGCTCCCTCTTGCCTAATGAGCTATTTCCTTCACTAGTGTATCATCCATGGGCTCTATGTGTCAACCCCGAATGTCTTTTATCCTTCATGGGTATCTTGCACCTCACCTTGTCTAGCACCATTAACAATAATACTCATTTGTTGGACATTTTTTCCAAAATCGTTTGAGTGAGTTTTATGAGCTTACTTGGTGCAATATAAAGTCCTTGCTCCATTTGCAAAATGGCTCTAAGTACACACACCCCGTTCCCACTCCAACTGCGAAAGGAACTTTGATAATCTTGCCACATTTGCCCCATACTTCCATGGACTCTAATACCATTTGTTGGGAGAGATAAACACCTTGTAAAGCTTCATTGAATAATTAATATAATATATAGAGACACAGTTTAACCTAAAATGCCTAAGTCTAATAGGTATGTGCTCAGTTATGTTATATTAACCACTCATTCTTCTCATCATTATTCAATGTGGGACTTCATCACACCTGTACACCTAACAATCTCCTCATCACATATGAGTCTCTGCCTCTCTATGGGCTTCAAGATCTATCTGTGGGTCATGAACAAGTCCTACTTACTCTCTCTTGTCTAATGGACTTTTTCCTTCACTATTGCATCAGCCATAGGCCTCCATGTGTCAACCCTGCACATCTTTCATCCATGGGAACCTCGCACCTTATTGTTGTCTAGCACCATTTACAATAATCCTCCTTTGTTGGGCATTTTTGGAGACTCCTTGAATAATTAATATAACATATAGAGACACACTTTAACCCAAAAGGGCTAAGCCCAAAAAATTATGTTATATTAACCATTCATTCTTCTCATCATTATTTAAAGTGAGACTTCACTCACATGTGTACATCCAACAATCTCTACCTCAAGAGTAAGCCGCTTTGTGGGTCATGAATAAATCCTGCTCACTCCCTTGCCTAAGGGCCTTTTTTCCTTCACTAGTGCATCATCCATGTGCCTTCACATGTCATCCTTGCACCTCTTTTATCCATGGTAACCTCGCACCTCACCGTTGTCTAGCACCATTGACAATAGTCCTCATTAATTTGTTGGGCATTTTTTCAAGATTATTTGTGTGGGCTTTTATTTATCTTGCTTCGTACAATATACCGTGTCCGCTCCAACTACGGAAGAGACCCGTCCCTACTCCATTTAAGAAAGGGCTCGAAGTACACACATCCTATTCCTGCTCCAACAATGAAAGGAACCTTAATATCTTGCCACCTTTACCCCAGACAACCATGAGTTTTGATACCATTTGTTGGGGAGATAAACACATTGGGAAGCTTCCTTGAATAATTAATATAACATATAGAGACACTTTAATCTAAAAGGCCTAAACAAAGAAAATTATGTTATATTAACCACCAATTCTTCTTATCATTATTCAATGTAGGATTTTACTCACACGTGTAACCCAACAATCTCTCTCTCACATTTGAGTCTCTACCTCTCCGTGGGTTTCAAGACCTCTTCATGGGTCATGAAAAAGTCATACTCACTCTCCCTTGCCAAATGAGTTTTTTCCTTCACTAGTGCATTATCCATGGGCCTCCACTTGTCAACTTCACATGTCTTTTTTCCACGGGAACCTCACACTTCACCATTGTCTAGCACCATTGGCGGTAATGCTTCTTTGTTGTGCCTTTTTTCAAGATAGTTTGTGTGGGCTTTTATGGGCTTTGCTTTGTGTAGTATACCGTCTCTGTTCTAACTACGAAATAGACTCGTCCCTGCTCCATTTGCAAAAAGGCTCCAAGTACACACTCCATGTTCCCGCTCTAACTTCGAAAGGAACCTTGATAATCTAGCCACCTCTTTTGCCTCACACCACCATGGGCTCTGCTACCACTTGTTAGAGAGATAAATACATTGAGGAGAGTCTTTAAGTAATTAATATAACATATAGAGACACACTTTAACCAAAAGGTCTAAGTCCAAAAAATTATGTCATACTCATTCTTCTTATCATTATTCAATGTGAAACTTTACTCACACCTGTTGCCCAAAACTATGAGCAATTGTTGAAATGGAAATTTCACCATCTTCATATTGGTGTTCAATTTAATCTAATCGAATGGTCAGATCTTTGGCTAACTCAGAACTTGTTTCAATTAATTAAGGTTTAAACCAATCAAAGTAGGTCCAAGCTAGAGTTGTGTTTTCTACTTTGTTCTTGACCATTCAATTAGTTTAAATTGACTCTATAATCAATATCTCGATAATGATTTTAAAATTGGATTCCAAGCTTTTTTGGGGTTAAGGCAATTATTTTTTGGAAAAATTGGCAACAGACAAAATTTGAGATTAGCCGTAAGAACTAGGGGTGTTCACCAAACCACACAACTGCACCCAAACTGACCAAAACCGCTTGCAAAATGGAGTAATTTAATATTGACAGTGAACCGCACAGCACCGAACTCATATATATATATATATTAATAATTTAATATTATGTGAAATAAGTGGTCAATCTAGCATTAGTATGTTCTAGTTTCACATTAAAAACAACTTCATTTTGGTTAAATACAAAATCAAAAGGTAAAAACCTCATTCACTTCTCCATCTCGCACTTAATACCCTCTCACTCTCAATAGGTATGTCTAGCAGTGTATATGGTACACTATTATATATGGATCTTATGGTTGTTGCTTGTTAAGCATTTTTGTATTACATGTTATATTTATTTAATATGTATAATTGTGTATGGTTTACTGTCATGAATTATTATTTTGTTTTGTATATATTTTGTTAGTTTTTTTGTTACACATGTTATATATATATTTTTAAACTTTTTGACATATTGTCAAGGTTATTAATAATAAACTAATAATTGGCCATGACATCTTGAGAAATATACCAACTCAAAATTGACCAAATTGCATCTTGTACATCGCACTGAACCGCACCGCACCACACATATGATTGCGAAATTGAGGTGCGGTGTAGTTATAATTTTGGCTAAACCGTACCGTAAAGTGCGGTACTAAAAATGATCCAAAACTGCACCAAACAGTACCGTGAACACCCTTAGTAAGAACATTGCTAATAATGGAATGCAAAGACGCCAATTGTTGGCAAACTCCATTGTAAGAATGTCGCTACAAGAATACAATGTTACCATACGAAAGCAAATAAGAATGTTGCCATCAATGGAATGCAAAGTCACCAAATGAAGGCGAATGTCACTTTGAGAACACTGTTGCAAGAAGAAAATACTATCATATGAATGCAAACATCACTGTAAGAACGTTGCTATCAATGGAATGCAAAGTCACCAAATGAAGGAGAACATCACTGTGAGAATGTTGCTGCACAAAGATAATGCCACCATATGAAAGCAAACATTGTAATAATGTTTCTACTAATGGAATGCATAGCGACCAGATGAAGGCAAATATCACAATGAGAATATCGCAATACAAAGAAAATGGCATTATATGAAGGCAAACATCACTGTACGAACGTTGTTATCAATGGAACACAGCCACCAAATGAAGGTGAATGTCACCACGAGAATGTCACTGCAAGAAGACAATGCTACCATATGAAAGGCAAATGTTACTGTAAGAATATTGCTATCAATGAAAGGCAATGTCATAATATGACCCGATAAAAAAAAATGCAAGGCAAATCAACAAAAAAGGAACAATTAAAAAAAAAAGCATAAGTGATAAAGCTTCATACAAGAATGTACCACCCTAAGGAGTTGTGTGGCTAAAATCTTGTGAAACTTGGTGCTAAATTCTTCAAAGAAATGTTAACACTTGTTGAAGGCTATTTTTTGTCATTTTTCAAGCCTATATTCTAGTTGTAAGACTTGGGCTCTTCAAGGCCTAAATAGAGTTATGAGTGGATTTGGATTTGATTCCATTGCGGAAAATAGATCAATTCTACGTAACCAACCTATGCACAAACAACAATCTAAACAAGTATAAACAATAATATTCAACAGTGCATTAGTTTTTAGTTAGCCCCAGAACCATATGTAGTCACCCGAACCTAGATCCAATTATAAATCTACTAGAACTTAAGTTCACTGGGATAGAAAATAGAGATACTTGAAGTTTTATTATTTATACGTGGCACCAAAATATTGATAGCCACAAGGCCTTTAATCTGTGAAACCCAAAATACTAGTTCCGAGAGCCACAAGACCTTTAACCTATGGAACCCAAAATACTGGTTCCCAAGGAAAGAGCCAGAAGGCCTTTAAACCCCAAGTTCCACGAACTTCAATAGACCCTTTAGGGTCTACAAGATTTGTGAGTTGTGAGACTGGAATCATAGATCAATGTGGTTTTCCCAAATACATGTTCTATAATTATGGAGTTTCCTTTCTACAATGTTTCTCTTTCTTAGAGAGTCTTTATAAACTATATTTGTTAACTTTGGAACTCAAGCATAATTTCCTCCAAGAGAAAAAGCCACAAAGCTTATAAATCCCAAGCTTCACAAATATAAGTAGGTCCTTGAGACTCTACAAGACTTGTGAGATCTAGGACCTCAAATTAGTGAAGAGATGGAAGAGAAAGATTAGTAGATGTGGTAAAGTTTCTTTTAGCAATAAGTCTAGAGTCACCATTAATTTTCACATTCGTTAAGGTGGCGAGTTGTAAATGGTAAACAATAAATAATGTCAATTGTATGCCTAGACAATAACATTCTTTGTGGAAAAATACTATGTACTTAGAACACTAACATTAGATGTGCTAAATGTTAAATCTTTAGCATTTAGTAGACCAAACACAAAAATCTCCTCCATTGAATGCGTTAAATGCTAAAAAAATTTGGCATGAATTATTGTGCCCTTCTACTAGTAGAAGGGCAAAGTAGCAATGCCATTAACTAAAAAATCATTATTAATTCAACTTTCTCTCTCCTCATTTGTATGTAGTTGTGTTTTGAGTTAATATTATTTTAATATGTTATATGGAATAATATAAAATGAGATGTAGGGTATAATGTTAAAGGGTCTGAATTAGGTCCAGTGTCCAGCAACACTAGACCTATTAGGATTGTGACATGGGTCTATTTTTGGACATATGTCATCATCCGACTGGGTCTAATGCACTGGAAGCACTGGACCCATTGGGATTATGACGCATGTCTATTTTTGGACACGTGTCATTATTCGACCGGGTCTAGTGCACTGAACTCAAACCTCCTCTAATGTTAAATGCTATGTTAAAAAAGATAAATTAATTTTTTAGTGTATTAAAGTATGATTTTTTTAGAACATACAATGTTGGATCCAACGTATATAAAGACATATAGGAGGTTTTTTTTATTTAAAAAAAAAAAAAAAAACGTGGCATCTGCTATTCACTCTTGCTTCTTGAGTCCTTGACTTGCCGTCAGGAAAGTGAATATGTGATCAATCAGTGCAAGGCGCAAACTGCAAACAACTTTCAACCATTGATTGATACCATGCAATGGGATTATCTACTTATCGTGCTAATATTTAGCCCCAAAAAAAAAAAAAAAAAGACTTATCATAGTAATATTTCAGATTTGTTCTCTCAACAGTGACAGTTTTACTGATGCCATTTTACAAAATAATTAATTTCCTTTCATATTCTGGTAGGTAATAGCTCCAGTAAAATTATAGAATTCTCTGATAATACAATAAATAAATACATACAATAACTCCATATATACCTCTGATAATCCGCTGCTTTCCTCCAAGATTTTGCCTCAATAGCCATTATGCAATTGTCACTACAAGCATGAAGAAAAAAAAGAAAAAAAGATCACCACTTTAGCTAGTCCCACCAAAAATATATTAAGATCAATTTTGGATGTGGCTCCGACGAAAACAGCACTAACATTGGGACGGATGCTAAATTTTTTTGGGTTTTTTGTTTTAACCTAATCAATCATAAAGTTCAGTAAAATTGTTAAGATTTTTAGTGTCAGGGCTTATTCCGTGCCAAATATTTCGATTATAAATTGTAAAATTTTATGTATTGAATTTCATTGAGTCAAAAGAATCATAAACTATAGTTGAAATTGCAACAGCAAGAATCTCGCTTGAGCGAAATTGTCAAGACAGGCAAGTTTATCAGAACTTCAAAAAATAGTTAGGAAAAAAGTTTTGCCTCAAACTCGCTCAATCACTCGATTGAGCGAGTTTGCACTTAAGAGAAATTTATTACTTTTTTTCTATGCTATTCCCCATCCATGTGAGCTGTTTGAATGTCTTAAAACCATAAAATCTCACCCTAATTGGGAGGAGAGAAGATTGAGACCACCCATTCCCTAGCTTAGAAAGAAAAGTCATAGTAGCCTTTATATCTTCACCCTCTTCAAATTGCCATACCCATTGAGAGGAGATCAAACTAAAAGGAGGAGGGTGGATTTGAACATGAATGTCATGAGTACATGAAGAGATGTCAACCAGTTAAGTTACAAGACCGTTGGAACTCACAAATTTAATGAAAGCAATTGGTAACATAAAATCACAATTCAAAATCAAGATACTAAAAATTTTTGTTTGAAATGTACGTTGTATTTTTCACAAAGAAATATAATATCAATTCACAGTTAAGACAAATAAATCACGAGACGTACGCTATGGAGCAATGACCATGCCCACTGAGAGCAGCACCATTTTGCTCCTGGAGAGAAGGTCATCTAAACAAAGCCTTCCGCCCCAACTACTTGAGATTGGTTGCACATATTCTTAAATCTTTAGCACCCTCATTTTTAGGTGAAAGCTTCCATGATTAAAAACTTTTGGTTTGTATTAAGCTTCTTGTTCATAAGATTAGCAGAAAAATTTTAATGTCAACCCAGTGCACACATTAACCGTCCCATGTTCAAAGCCAACCATATGAAAAAGAAAATTTCAAGACGCCATACAGCTAAAGATCTAAACTATCAATTCTTACAGAACCTTCTACACTCTGTCCATAATTTATGCAAATTATTGCTGGCTATGCCATTTTTGCCATATTAAAATGAGACAAAACATCATCTTCTAGCTAGACAACTAAACAAATTTCAATTTATTTGTTGCAATATGAGCTGCAAATTTTCTATTCATACAACCCAAGAGCATCACTTCAAAAAGAAGGGTAAAACACACACACACACACACAAGAGCATGAACAATTTCTTTGATGCCTTAGAAGGGGACATAAGCCATATAGTTCAATAAAAAAAAAAAACCCAAAATAGGACTCATTACATGGATCCGAAAACAAGCTATTTGTAATAAGCAAAAATCAGCTTTCAACAAAAACTAAAGGAAAAATAAAATCATACTTACCCACAAATCTGAGAGCCAAGACAAAACTTCAAGAATCCATTAAACGGAACCCAAGTTATCAGCAACCCAGAGAAATTTTTCAAAACAAACAAAATATAGTGACCCATTCACCTGAAAAAAATTCTAAAGTTAAGAAATACGAAGAGAAAAGGGCAATATGAAAGTTAGAAACCAACCTGCCACTGGTAGCCCTTTTGGGAACTTCAGGTTCAAACCCAACAGGCAAACGAAGAAAGCCATGGAGGCAGAGATCAAAGGTGAAGATTAATGAAATCACGCCACCACCTCCTCCATTGGACAATGTAGAAGTGGAAACCTAGCCGTAGCTTCGATTAATGGACATGATTCAAATGAAGGTGGAAAAGAGAGAGAACCGGCGAAACACAAAATCGAAGAGAGAATCAGCCATGAATAATTGGGTTGGTTTTTTCACTCAATTATTATTAGTGGGTTTGGTTACCGAAAGAAAAAAAAAGAAAAGAAAAAAAGCATGGCTTTGAGTGGACAAGCGGATTAGTGGCGCAGGAGGACAAAATATATACCATTTCCTTTTTGTTTTTGGTGTAAAAGCTATACCATTTCGATTTGCAATGTATCGAACGGCTACCGGCAGGTAAAGGACACGAAATTAGTCAAATATTCTCCATCGAACGGCTGTAGTCATTTTAAGGATCTTTAAGTCATTTTAAGAATCAACGATACACAGAATCGGAGAGAGAATCAGCCATGAATAATTGGGTTGGTTTTTTCACTCAATTATTATTAGTGGGTTTGGTTACTGAAAGAAAAAAGAAAAAAGAAAAAAGAAAAAAGAAAAAGCATGGGGTTTGAGTGGGCAAGCGGGTTTGACCGTTTGGATGGTAAAAGTGTAAACAGTTTCTTTGTGAAGTACACAGCATATTGTGAAGTTGCTAGGAAGTTGCCTTAAAGATACTTAAAACGACTACAGTCTTTCGATGGAGAATATTTGACTAATTTCGTTTCCTTAACCTGCTGGTAGCCGTTCGATACATTGCTAATCAAAATGGTATAGCTTTTAGACCAAAAACAAAAATGAATTGCTATATATTTTGTCCTCCTGCGCAACTACAGATTATAGGGCTTTAGTTTAGATTGATAAGAAGAGTGGACTAGTATATTCAGCAAAAAAGAGTGGAATAGTGCTGCTGTTGTCAACCTAAATAATGGCTGAAAGAAGCTTGGTCTCATAGAGTGGTACTCTTCGAAGCGCTGATTATGAAAGGTTAGTACTCTATTGTATTCATTTATATTTTCTAAAAGTTTTCATCCGAAGAGCTAAGTTTTATCATTGTTAAAAATACTGAATAAGAGTGTAGTATAAGAATGTGTACTATACAAGTAAATCTAGTTGGGCCTAAAGCCCACAACACTATACATGTTAACAGCCCCCCTCAAACTCAAGGTGGATGTGAGACCAACTTGAGGTTGTCAACCAAAGTACGAAGGCGTCCCTTAGGATGTGACTTGGTGAAGATATCTGCAAGTTGATCTTTAGAGGAGGCTGAGATCAGCTTGAGAGCACCATGGACAAGATGATAACGGATAAAATGACAATCGATCTCGATGTGTTTAGTCCGTTCATGGAAGACATCATTGTGAGCAATATGAATGACACTTTGGTTGTCACAATAAAGAGGAGTAGCAGAGGATGTAGACACACCTAAATATTTGAGTAGCCATTGTAGCCAAAGGAGCTCAGATGTGGTATCAGCAAGGGCACGATATTCTGCTTTAGTACTGGAGCGGGCCACATGAGTTTGTTTCTTGCTTCGCCAAGAAATCAGAGAAGAACCAAGAAGAAAGCAATAACCAGTGGTGGACTTGCGATCAGTGGGATCTCCTGCCCAATCAGCATCAGAAAATGCACTGAGAACAAGAGGAGACTGAGCAGAGTAGAAAAGTCCATGGAATAGAGTGCCCTTTAGGTAGCGAAGAATGCGCAGAACAGCAGCATAGTGAGTCGATCGTGGAGCAGACGGATACTGGCTCACCTGGTGAACAGCATAGGAAATGTCTGGACGAGTGACAGTAAGATAAACTAGGTTGCCAACTAAGCGTCTGTAAAGAGAGGGATTAGACAATGGTTTCCCCCCTGTAAGAGTCAGATGCGCATTAAGCTCAACTGGAGTGTCAACAGTTTTGCTATCAGTGAGTCCAGCTCGAGACAAGAGTTCAGAGGCATACTTGGCTTGAGTAATATAAAGTCCATCTGTAGAATGAGTGATTTCAAGACCCAAGAAGTAGCTAAGATGTCCAAGATCTTTCATCTCAAACTGCTGACTGAGAAAATCTTTGAGTTCTTGAATGCCACTAAAGTCATCACCAGTTATGATCATATCATCCACATACAGGAGAAGTAAAATAGTGCATTTGTCAGTGCGACGAAGAAATAAGGCAGAATCATAATGACTGGAAACATGTAACCCAAGCGAGAGATGGTAGAGCTGAATTTGGCAAACCAAGCTCGTGGAGCTTGTTTAAGGCCATAAAGTGCACGTCGAAGGTGACAAACCTTGTTTGAGTCAACAGAGAGACCAGGAGGAGGTTGCATATAAACTTCTTCACTTAAATCCCCATTAAGGAATGCATTTTTGACATCCATCTGAAAAAGGTCCCATTTACTGGCAGCAGCAACAGCTAAGAGGGCACGAACAGATGAGATACGAGCAACCGGAGCAAAGGTCTCTTCATAATCAATCCCATACTCCTGTGTAAAACCTTTTGCAACAAGACGGGCTTTGTAGCGCTCAATGGACCCATCAGAGCGAGTCTTAATCTTGTAGATCCACTTGCAACCAACCACAGATTTCCCAGGGAGGAGTGTCACCAAATCCCAAGTATGGTTTTTAGATAATGCATCAAGTTCCTCTTTCATTGCAATCTGCCATAAAGGGTCAGTGGAAGCCTCACGATAGGTGTGAGGCTTGTGTAATGTAGCAAGGGCAGTGTAACAATGATAGTCAAGTAAATGTGCAGGAATAGATCTTACCCGAGTTGAGTGACGAGGTGGAATGTCTTGTGTAAGATCTTCAGGCGGAGCAGGAGCAGGAGCAGGGGACCCAAGCTCAGGGTTGGGGTTGGGTAGCTCGTCTTCAACCTGTTCATCTTCCACCTGTTCATTAAAAGGTGAACTAGGAAAAGGATCAATGATATCTGGTGGTTGGATAGAGAAGTCTACAAGAGAATCAGGAGCAACTACAGGAGGATCAGGAGTAGTTACAGAAGGAATATGTGCCTCATCGAGAAAAAGATCGAAGACAGAAGAGGAAGATAGGGAGGCACGAAAGTGAGAGAGCTCGACAAAGAGGCGATGTTCCCAAAAAACAACATTGCGGGAGATATGAAGACGATGAGAGACAGGATCATAACACCGATACCCCTTTTGAGTTTCACCATAGCCAAGAAAACAACAAAGCCTTGACCGAGGCTCAAGTTTGTTATGCTCATGTGGCTGAAGAAGAACGAAATAAGCAGAACCGAAGGAGCGTAGGTGGTGATAGTTTGGAGGTGACCCAAAAAGACGCTCATATGGAGTTTGATTTTGGATAATAGGACTTGGAATGCGATTAATAGTATGAACAACATGAAGAGCAGCTTCGCCCCAAAAAGGAGCAGGAACTTTGGCAGAGAGAAAGAGAGCACGAATAGTGTCAAGAATATGACGAAGTTTTCGTTCGGCTCTACCATTTTGCTGAGAGGTACCTGGACACGTTAGTTGATGAATAGTGCCATAGGAATGCAAAACAGCTTGGAAAGCATATTGAGTGTATTCAAGAGCATTATCAGATCGAAAAATTTTGATACGTTTGGAAAATTGAGTTTCAACCATTTTTGCAAAATTAGAATATACTTGCAATAATTCAGAACGATGTTTCATATGAAAAATCCAGCTATACCGAGAGTAATCATCAACAAAGACAACAAAATATCGAGATCCACCAATACTAGAGACAAAGGAAGGCCCCCAAACATCAGAATGAATAAGGTCAAAGATATTAGTGGATATTGATTCACTAGAATTGAAAGGTAAAGCTGGTTGTTTTCTTAATTGACATGAGACACAATCAAAATTTTCTGTAGACACTGAACCTAACAAACCTCTAGAAGCCAATTGTTGTACCTGAGAGGAAGATGCGTGACCAAGTTGAGCATGCCAAAGTGCAAGGGAAGGAATTGAAGAAACTGTAGTAGCTGCAGCAACGGAAACAGGAGCAACAAGTGGAAGACGAAGGTTGTCCACGGGAAACATACGCCCAACTCTGGGACCAGTCCCAAGCTCCTGTCCCGTTCTTGGATCCTGCACAATACACCCAGAATAATCAAAGATAATGCGATAACCCAACTCAGCTAATTGTCCCACAGAGAATAAATTGTAAGAAAGGTCAGGAACATTAAAGACCCCAGGAACTGAGAGGTTGGAGGTCGAAATAGAACCTATATTATGACCAGACATTGTGGAACCATTTGCTGTGTGAATATTAAGAGGGTGTGGTACAGGTTTAAGTTCAGAAAATAAGGACGAGTGAGGTGTCATGTGATTGCAACAAGCGGAATCCATAAGCCAAGAGGAAGGAGACATACCAGATAAAGCTGAGAGAGAAGAGGAATAAGATGCATTGCCAACCATACGAATGACATTGGCGATGATGTTTTTAAGGTCATCTGTACTGCGCAGAGACGGGAGCCATTGGTTGGACACTCTCAGTGTTAGCAACAGTAGCAGCAGAAATTGAAACAGCTGATTTGTTGCGACGATAGCAAGTCTCAATATTGTGGCCAAAACGTTCACAAAATTTGCAAAAACGTTTGATGGATTGGTAGTGATGATTGTTGCAATAAGAAGAAGACCTGTCCTTATTCTTCATTTAGAAGCAAGATATGCAAAAATAAACTGCAAAAATGAAATCTACGCGAAAAACTGGGTAAGGAGCACCTAGACTGCAAAAAGTCAACTCTGGAAAAAAAGTCAACGGTCAACGTCAACGTCAAAGCAACGGTCAACGATCAACGGCGTGGTCAACTCACTGTGATGACGTCAGCAAGATGACGTGGAGTGATGACGTCAGCTAGGGCTTATGTGGCTGATGACGTGGCAGTAATGACGTCAGCAGGTGACCAGCGGCGCGAGGGGTGCGTAGATCAATCTCGCCGTAACTTTGGGCGGCGCGTGAGGGCGCGTGGGACCTCCGATGACGGTCAGGTTTCCACTGAATAGTAGATCGGTGGAGGACGATCTTAGTAGTACCTGAAAAAACTTAATTGGGGCAAGGATGGCGACAGCGACGGTATGGTAGTGGTCTTGAGACTCTGAACGGTGGCGGCTGCAGGTCCGAAACCAGAGACGATGTCTGAGATGCGTCAGAGGTTTAATGGCGAATGGCTGCAGCGGCAGTTGTAACGGCGGAAGCAATTGAAAGTCTGGAATAACTCCAATGAGAGACAAGACTGCAAAGAAAAAGTCAGAGCGATGGCTCTGATACCATGTTAGAAATACTAAATGATTATATTATATTTCATAATGAAAGAATATACATGAGTGCCTTTATATAGGAGGCATATGAGTGCAGTACAAGTAAGAGTGTAGTACAAAAATGTGTACTATACAAGTAAATCTAGTTGGGCCTAAAGCCCACAACACTATACATGTTAACAATCATTATGTTCGCCCCTACCACCATGCCAGTAGCCAAAAGAACAAGCTTTGGTAAATTCTTATTTAAGCTTGGGGTCATTCACCATAGCTTGTTATTTTGGCGAAAAGATGTGAAATTTTGTAGAGCTCTGGTGATTCCATGTCATAACATGGAGTCACCATACATAGCTTGTTATTTTGGCGGAGCCTATGTGAAGTTTTGCGGAACTCTGGTGATTTCATGTGGAGTCACCATAGCTTGTTATCTTGGCCGAAACAATGTAAAATTTTGCAGAGGTCTGGTGATTTCATGCCATAACATGGAGTCACCACAGCTTGTTATTTTGGTGGAACTGATGTGAAATTTTGAACAGCTCTAGTGATTTCATGTCATAACATGGAGTCACCATATATAGCTTGTTTTTTTGGCGGAACCTATGTGAAATTTTGCAGAGCTCTGGTGATTTCATGTGGAGTCACCATAGCTAGCTTGTTATTTTGGCCGAACCAATGTGAAATTTTGCAGAGTTCTGGTGATTTCATGTCATAGCATGGAGTCACCACAGCTTGTTATTTTGGTGGAACCGATGTGAAATTTTGAACAGCTCTGGTGATTTCATGTCATGACATGGAGTCACTATATATAGCTTGTTATTTTGGCGGAATCATGTGAAATTTTGCGCTGATTTGGTGGGTATTTAGATTTAGCCCTCAGAGAGGGTCGTGGTTAGGAATACGCGCGTGAACTCTTAAGGGTTTTTTTATTTATAATTTTATGCTCCATCGTCGTTTTTGAGTCTGGCTGATCCTCTTGTCGCGCGGGTTAATCGTTAACCGTGACTCTCCAATGAATTTACCGCTATTTTTTTGCTGTTTTCCTGGCATTCGAGACACCAACAGAACCAGACCGATCGATTGGCAGAGTTAAACGATCTCCAGTGGGACTAAAAGCTAGTAACTAGCTCAAAGACTTTCGGACCAGCACCAACATGGTTTTATCGCTCAAAGAAGCAATCAGAACCATCATTTCCAGAGGGAATTATTCAAACTTAGTCTCAGGTGAAATTAGCCCTTCTTCAATGGTCCCGGTTGGTGACCCCCTTATGGATCGAATTGGCCGTGCTCGCCAAGCTGTCATTAACGAATTCTCATTCGAAGTTTTTTTGGTATATATCTGAGTCAGTGCGGTTATCTTAGTCACCATGTTTTGGCAGCTCAATAAATAGCCAGAAGGTGTCCAAGAACGATTAGTAACTTTTTCTTTCTCGGTGTCGACAACATAGTATCAATGGGCAGATGCACGCCCAATTCTTGAAGAAAGATATATTTTCACGTACAAATTTGATTGTTACTTGAATCTATTTGAACATGATTTTCTTTCTTCTTCTTCTTTTTTCATCAGTTTAACCTCAAATGAGGCTGGAAGCTTAGTGATCAGATTGAAAGTTATAATTTTGAAAGCTGTTTATGGCCTATTGAACAGGTTTGGAATACAAGTTCAATCTCTCTATTCCTATGTTTTTCAATTTTCAAATTTATTTATTACTTGGGTTAGGATTTTAATTGGCCTCTATATATATATATATATATATATATATATATATATATATATATATGTGAGGCAGCCTCCTTGCAAGGGGGTATATCATGCATCGGATGCATGGTGTATATATATTTATATATTTCCCCTTGCTAGAGCATTGCTCTGGCAAGCTTATAAGATTTTGAAACCCATGCAAAACTTCTGAAGGAAGTTGCTGGAAATGTCTTATTTCATGTGCCAAATCAGATTGAAGTGAGAGCATTTAATTTCTGCGGAGCTTGAGGAGAGAGTGAGCTGTGGCGACAAAAGAGGAGGTTGGGGATTTTATGTAGGTGTGCTGTTAGAGCTTAAAAGAAGAAAAGCAAAATAGAGGGAGGCTGGGTTTTTGGGGCATGGGGCTGAGGTTGTGAAGCCTAGTATTGAGAAGAGCTCAGTGTTTGGTACAGGGTTTTTCTCTCCATCGGAACAATAGGCTCACTATGCTAATTACTAAACTTGTAGCCATTTTTGTAGAAAGCAACAAGAAAGAGTTTCTTGTTCAGGTACTCGAAAGCCAAATGAAAAATGAAAGAGCTTTTATTGAACTCCTGTGCTGTTTGAAAATCAACAAGAGTGAGCCATTCTTAAGTCTTAAGCCAAGCGTCGTCTCTCTCTCTAATTTTTTTTTTTTTTTTTAAATCTTGTGCCTTAGTTTACTTCTGTATCACCATGATACACCAAGATCATTAAAAGAACCCATGCCTATTGCTTCATTGAAAATATACCCCATTTATTAACCCGACTCATATTTTTAGTCCTATTTTGCTGTGAGGTTGAAATCTTGGGGTCCCAGTAGTTATGGTTCAAAGGGGATCACTAAAAAAAGGATTTCAGAGGTTCTAGAATTACTGTGCCAGGAAGGCAAGCGAGATGATTGTACAGATTTTGTAAGTTTAAGCTATAAAGGTTTTGCAAGTCATTTGAATTTGTAATTGTTTTTCTTTTGTTTTTTTTGTTTTTTGTTTTGAGAAGATGTAATTGTTTTTCTTTAGTGATTTTCTATCGGATGTCTTTGTCTCTATGGTGATTTTTCCATTGGACCATTCTCTGTCTCACAATAGTTTTTACTGCTTTAGTTTATTATCTATGATATATGTATGAGTTATACTTTTATTATTTTGATTATAGTGTGTGATTAACTGTATTTATTTGTTTCGCTTTGTTAATTAATAAGATGTCTAAACTATAAATCCGATATAGGATTTTTGTTTTCAACTTGGATTAATTTTGTTTTAAATTTGATTTTTGTTTTTTGTTTTTTCTTCTTTTGCTTTCTATCAGTTTCAACTCAAATGCGATAGTGAATTTAGCAATCAAACTGAAGGATTCAATTTTGGAAGTTCTTTATCACCTATTGACCAGGTTTGGGTTCTTGTATAAATATGTTTACATATGTACGTAATGTGCTTGTATAGTTGATCGAACTTAGGTGTCAGCTTCTGGATATGCATAGGAAACTATTTATAAAGCATATTTGGTCTATGATATTTATTGATATGTAATTGTTACTTTTTTTATGAGAGTAATAGTTAAAATTAATGGTTGAAGTTGGAAGTCAAGATTATCATTGACTCTCTATTTTCTGCTTTTGTTCTGGGGTGTCCATTTCATTTTTGCATTTTATTTATATGAATTGGGTTTCTTTATTATCTCTAGTCTTTATGTTACCAGAATTTTTATTCATCTATGGATTCCGAGTGTTTTAATTAGAATAGACAAAAAGGCAAAGATGTCCAATGATACAAGTGACTTGTGAATCAAACAAAAACGTTGTGGGGATGAGATGGAAAAAAGGAGGACGAAAGAGATGTGTTTAATTTATTTAATTCCTCTTTTCCTTTGTGAAGTAGACGTTAAAGAAATCCACCATTTGAGGGGGTATTTCGCTATATTTTGAGGTCATTTATGGACTAAGAATTATTTTGGCCAAATAAATATGAGGTACTGCCCGTAGCCTGGTGGTTGCAGAAAAGAAGTTGCTGGCTAAAAGTCTCTGCTCTCTATGGGCGGAGCCAAGAATTTTTGTTCGACCAAGTTGCGGTATTGATATATTTATTAAGACAATCTCTACATACATACATACATACATATATATATATATATATATATATATATATATACTCACCCAACAAAAAAAAAAAATTTAGTATTTTCAATTAAAATTTTGTTTGATGACGATCTTTCATAAAATAAAATTCATTTTTTCCATTTTCATAGTGAAATTCTTAAAAAGTTTCATTTTAAATACAAACTGTGGGGACAAATAACCAAGATTCACGCATCTTGGGCCGTGGGCTTGGTCCGAGGAGGTCTCATGGGCCGAGCAATGTGGCAGCTATCAAAGCATTCTACTTTCGAAAGATTCGCACATAGGACCGGCGATTCCGTCCGAGGAGGGTATAGTCTTCGGATATAAAGTTTTCGGTTCGAGGAAGAGTCCCAGTGGCTAAAGTAATCTTCCTGGAATCCCCTAT
Organism: Notholithocarpus densiflorus; assembly: GCA_030021035.2. Lineage (NCBI taxonomy): Eukaryota > Viridiplantae > Streptophyta > Magnoliopsida > Fagales > Fagaceae > Notholithocarpus > Notholithocarpus densiflorus. The sequence continues at coordinate 134,058 of JARYZH020000546.1, forward strand.
GACAGAAACAAACTCGGTGAGCTTACTGGGAAGGAAAAGATCCCC